>LPNX010673579.1:298496-311646 GCA_001517045.1 Pseudotsuga menziesii | reverse complement strand
ATTGTAGTTGTTTTGGACATTGAACTCACATGTTCATGATTTTTTTTTGGACTATATACATGTACATTGACCTTACATATTGTTTTTTGGACTGTATACATGTATATTGAAGTTACATATTATGAATGTATATATTATTAAATTTATGTATGTTTGTAGATGTAAAACAATTTCAGTGTTGAGAAGTTGAGAATGTTAGGAATGTTAGGAAGCTTTGATATGGATTTTACATATGTAAAGGTTAGGAATGTTAGGAAGTTTTGATAGGTGCAAATATATGAATGTATGTATTATTAAATTTATGTATGTTTGTAGATGTAAAATATTTCCAGTGTTGAGAAGTTGAGAATGATAGGAATGTTAGGAATTTTTGATAGGTGCAATCTAATGTTAAGAATAAATATGGGGAAAATTAGGAATCAATGTGGGGAATGTTAGGAAAGGTTAGGAATGTTAGGAAGTTTTGATAGGTGCAAATATATGAATGAATGAATGAATGTTAGGAAAGGTTAGGAATGTTAGGAAGTTTTGATAGGAGAAAATATATGAATGTAGGAATGAATGTTAGGAAATGTTAAGAATGTTAGGAAGTTTTGATAGGTGCAAATATATGAATGTATGTATTATTAAATTTACGTATGTCTGTAGATGTAAAATATTTTCAGTGTTGAGAAGTTGAGAATGTTAGGAATGTTAAGAAATTTTGATAGGAATGTTAGGAATTTTTGATAGGTGCAATATAATGTTAAGAATGAATATAGGGAATGTTAGGAATCAATGTGGGTAATGTTAGAAATGAATGTTAGTAAATGTTATGAATGTTAGGAAGTTTTGATAGGTGCAAATATATGAATGTAGGAATGAATGTTAGGAAAGTTAGGAATGTTAGGAAGTTTTGATAGGTGCAAATATATGAATGTATGTATTATCAAATTTATGTATGTTTGTAGATGTAAAATATTGTCAGTGTTGAGAAGTTGAGAATGTTAGGAATGTTAGGAAGTTTTGATAGGTGCAATTTAATGTTAAAAATGAATATGAGGAATGTTAGGAATCAATGTGGAGAATGTTAGAAATGAATGTTAAGAAAGGTTTAAGGAATGTTAGGAAGTTTTGATAGGTGCAAATATATGAATGTATGAATGAATGTTAGGAAAGGTTAAGAATGTTAGGAAGTTTTGATAGGTGCAAATATATGAATGTATGTATTATTAAATTTATGTATATATGAATGTATGTATTGTTAAATTTATGTATGTTTGTAGATGTAAAATGTTTTCAGTGTTGAGAAGTTGATAATGTTAGGAACTTTTGATAGGTGCAAATATATGAAAGTATGAATGAATGTTAGGAAATGTTAAAAGTGTTAGGAAGTTTTGATAGGTGCAAATATATGAATGTATGTATTATTAAATTTATGAATGTTTTTAGATGTAAAATTTTTCAATGTTGAGAAGTTGAGAATGTTAGGAATGTTAGGAATTTTTGATAGGAATGATAGGAAGTTTTTGTGACATACCCCAATTTTGCAAAAACAATTTTATATTATTTGATTTTTTTTTAGGACAATATGTTAAATTTTATGCTAAGTTGTAATTGATGACTCAGTAGGGTCAAGGATATTTAATGTAAATTATGAATATTTTATTTATAAATAAATAAAGGAGGAGACAAAAGCTAAGGAGAGCTGTTAAAAGAGTGTTTACTGGTCAAATTGGTGGAGGAGACTAGGTGGAGAGCAAACTAACATGTGGCAGCATCCTCAAACCACTTCCAACTGTTGCAGGTGGAAACCTCCCTACATTTGGAGTCATGATTCCCCAAGAAAGTGGAATCAGAGTAGGTGGCTCAATTAATGTAAACTGACCCAAAATACCTGGGAAATCTTTATAAAAAATTCCCATTGAAGAGAGCTGAGGCTGCTCATTCTAGAGAAGTGATCATTCATGTTGAATGAATGTACTTCAGATAAATTCAATGGAAGGGAAATCTGGAAAGTGTTTGAGGGGATAACTGCTGATTGATCTAGTTGCCACTTTTAAGCTGAAGATCATACTACTAAGAGCAAAGTGTTTTACTGATATTTTGAACTAGTCAGTTGGCATAGGGTTCTAATGTTTGCATTCTCCACCAGTTCTCAACCAAGGAGACCAGGAACAGGCTCAGGGGTCTTAAGGAGTGTTGTTTGAGCGCTCTCCAGGAGATTGGTAGGGAGGAACGGCCTCCTAACACTGTTGTCATCTGTCCTAAACAGGTTCTATGTATTTTCTTTTACTGTTTTAGTTAAATAAATCTTAGTTTGACTAGTATATGAATGTTAAAGTCCAGTTTGTGAAATGTTAGAATTAGTATTCTTAATAGATTGATTCAAGAAATGAAGTTGATTTAGAAAAGTAATGAGTTAGAATGAAAAAAAAATTCTAGACTGTGTTTTTCCACACCTAGGAACCAGGCCGTACTCTAGCACAGTTAGAATGCTTTAAATAGATGAAAGAAATTCATAAGTGAATGAAAATAAAGATAGTATGTGTAGTTAGGAGAGTAATTTATTCAATGTTTAAGTTATTATGAAAAGAACAGTGTTATGGTTTATTTATGTTTACTATTTTATTGAATATAATTAAATAAAAATGTTGGAAAGGAAACAGTAAGTCTTCACTAGAGTTATAATAAAGAAATATACTGATTTAATAAAATATTATAGAAGATACAGTTAAGTATCTCAACAAGGTATTAACCACACTTAAATATTTTATCTTAAACTATTATTTAATATAAACTAGAATAGGATTATGTTTACAAAACCTTATTAAATAAAAGTAATCAAAGTTACAGAGTTATTATTTTAGTTTTTACAAAACTTTGAATCTTTACTAAGTTATAGAACAGTAAACAAATACCAATGTAAATGTAAACAGTAATAGAATAAAAACTAGAAAATTACTTATTTAAGAAATAATTATTTAACAGACAATCTCTTAACCTGTAGAAGTTAAGCCTGAGGGTCAGAACCCTAGTTCTTCTTTTACCTTTTTATAAACATATTCTTAATAGCATAATAAACAAATTAAACTAGAAGACTATAAGTTATGCATTAGACTGGTTACAGTCTTATCTTAAGAACTTATAGTATATTTATAAACACTTTTATTTTTCTTAAAATATACTTTATAAATAGATTAAATAACATCAATACTCTTCTCATAATGAAATAGAAGTAAACAGGAACCATCGATACATCTATACAAGGATTCTTCCCCAGTAAACCCTAGCTCTTTCTATCCTAACTGATAAATTTAAATTTATAAAATTTTACCTTACGACTGAGCTACAGTCTTCATAATAACCTTAATTATTTACAAGAAAATTCTTTAACAGTAAATTTATTTCACTGACAGTGAGGAAGAACAACCTCATTTACAATATTATATTTTATAAGACAATATATAAATTATCAGGGTATTCAAAATAGAGATCAATTCAAAACCATGAAGAAAGGAGAACCCCATATATTTAAGAAACAGAGTATGATATTACCTTGTCATAAGGCTGTAATTCCTGTTTACAAGTCAAGAAAAGATAAATACAAGTCATGGCATGGAATCCGAAGTTACCCTGCAACAGGAAAGGGTATTAATAACAAAAACTAAGTAATAACTAAAAACCAAGGATCTAAACAATGGAGGAACCAAAGTCGTTCTTCCTTTCCAACTGAAAACCCTTTTTCCCTTAACCATTGCAAGTAGGGAGATGCCACATTTTAACCGGGGCTTACCTGTTTGGTCTTGAAGACAACCAACGTCGAAGAGGATTCTTACCAAGCTGGAATACAAACTGTAACCTGCAAGTGAGACCAAGACTTTATTAGAAGCTATATTTTTTTTCCATTACCAAAATAGTAACTTAAATTTTAAAATAATATTATGGTAAAAATTTATACCTTAAGGCAAAGAACTTTGGAGCCAAGGAGGAAATCAAACCAGTACAATGAACAACACCTTGAAGAACAAACCCTCGTGCCAAACCTGTGACAAAGGTAGTGAGGTACTTATTATAGTTTACATCGATGAAAGAGAAAGCCACGAGTAAATACAGGGGTAACACTACGCCCAACCCTCTAAACAACTGGAAGAGATAAGAAAACCATCCTCACGGTGTTCCTAACCTTCTAGAACGAAACCACAATTACAAAACAGTGAACTCCTTAACTCAGCACAACGATATAGTGCTAAACTACAGACTTAAGGTTTGTTACATGTTGAACCTGCGAGCCTCTCATGGCCGCAAAGAAAACCAAATAGTGCAGAGCCAAACCCTCGAAGGAAATGAGGAGGATAGGGTTTTCTTTGGATTTTATAAATCGACCTTTGCATGGTGTAGGCTTCTCCACGTGCCCACCGAAATATTTAGTCAGCAGTGGGTCGAATGGTATAGTTTATACTGCACTGTCGAGAAACCAAATTATTGCCAATAATTTAAATAGTGACTACAATGATAATGTAGTTACAAATTCAAAAACATATCATTACAATGATAAACCATAAAGTCAACCAATGCTAAAGAACAAGACATATGTTGCATCGTTAACCTCTATTTTATAAAAATCTTAGAATCTTTCGTTGGTAAAATAACTATGGGAAGATCAATAGTAGGGTATTTTCCCTTGATCTTAAGTTGATAGTACTACTAATAATCATTTATAAAAACATTATAATGCATGACTATGATGTTAGAACTAGTGTTAAACACTGGTGAGTAAGAAATTAGTTTATAGATCAACTATATGTAAGTAAAAATAGATAGAGTTTACACCCTACAATAACTCTTACATTTATATATAGCCTATAGTGCCTTGGTGTAAGTTAAAATTCTTGGAAGTTGGTGATCTTTTGGTCTCCATAAGGAACCAAAACTCTAAATGAATCAAACCAATGTTAGATTAGACTTAGTAAATGAAAGATAGTAAGACTATCCAGGGTTAAAAATAGTATCACATATTGATATTAATAAATGATATGGTAATGTAATTTTTACTACATTACTTGTGACATGATGAACTTGGAAGGTCGAAATTAAGCTCAATGACTTTTAATGCAAGTAAACATTTATAACTGTAGATGATAATTCTTCTCTACTAGAGTAGAATTAAGTGTGGAGCTAAGTAATCTAATGTAAGCTTTTCTTTTAAACACGTTAGATTGATATTCATGCTTATAAAACAACATTTAGATACTAGACATAGCAATAGCAATAATACGTGTTTCAGTAAAAGCATATTTATATAAAACTATGAGCTCTATGCACATCAATAAAACTTACGAAGAACTTGGCTTATAACTTTAAAGACATGCTGGTGAAAGACATATAGTATGGCAAGGATATTGGTCGTTACGACATAAACTTTATATACTTTCATAGTCGCAAAACAAGTAAAGAAAAGTTACTTTACCTCATAGTATCCTTGAACTCTATTAAGCAAAATTTTACTCTAGAATTTTATATATGATAAAGAAGTACATCTGGTTTTAACGCTTTAACAAACTCCTACTTGTTCAAAAATTTACCTGTTGAACCTGTAAGATCCAGAAATCCAGCTGAGTTGGCAATTGCTAAGTAAGCCCCAGTTTAGAACATATCTTCTCGCCTACTTGACAAAATCAAACCATCAGTACAGCTAGAAACAACTGAATGCAGGTCTTTTACATAACATATCAAAATTAAAGTGGTATTAGTTCTTATGAAATTGAAGTTAATCACTATTTTTGTTAACTATTTCATTTTTTCGCTAGCCGCTAGTAGTGATCAAACTGCGACTATAGACATTTTGTGTTATAAAAAATAAAAAAAAAATTGTGAAAATTTGGGGTTCTGACAGTTTTGATGGGTGCAATATAATGTTAAGAATGAATATTGGGAATGTTAGGATTCAATCTAGTTTTGATAGGTGCAATATTCTTAACTCACATCTTGTACTTGCAATCAAAGTTTAGGTAATGGTCATATACATAACTAGAATATTATCTTTCGTCATAGAACTTTAATTTATTACTTTCCATTGGCAATATGCCTCTTCCTCACATGGAATATTTTTTATTAATAAGGTAAAATTAGAAACTTGATTCTGAATTCTAATAAATTAAAGTTCAATCCATGAAGTTTCTAAGGTAACATGATTCTGAATTCTAAAACATCAATCCATCTTTGACCATGATAGCCAATCTTAGCATAAAACAAGAAATGATATAGTTAAAAACATCGTAATAGAATGTCATCCTCAATTATCCGTTCATGGTCATATTTGGACAGTTTCCATTTTCTATTTTTTAAGTTTTTTTCAATGAAACTTGTAACAATTTTATTTCAAGATGCACATACTAAATTACTATACTAACAACATTAACATCAGGTTCATAATCTTGAAAGTAGACATAATTTTCAGTCATATGGGTCTGTTGCAAAAATAGCCTTTTAAAATGATAGATCCTCTCTTGTATGTAAATCCGTTGTCATTGTAGTCCTCCAATAACTTTATTTTTCCTTCGGTTCATCGCATCAAATAATATTTTACATTTTCGTTGTTGTCTAAAGGTGCAATCACATCGAAAACATCTCATGTGCAAATTACAATTGGCTTTAGATTTTTTAAGTGAATTAAAATGACTATATACACATAAGGTAGTGGACAACAATGAAAAATCAACAAGATCATTACCTTCTCTAACAAGATCTAAAATTCTATCGCCATCAAATGATATTTATATTTCTTCTAATTCTAATTCTTCTATGCTTGCTAGTGGCATTTTTTCTTTTGGATTAATCTCTGTGTGTTTCCAATGTTTTACGTAGTTGTTTGTTATGTTTTCACAAACTTATGTAGATTCAACATTTTCAATGCAAATATGACAAAAACATGATTGCTTTCTATTATCAAATGAAAACACGTTTTGAAATGCTTTTGTTTGAATAGAGTGAAGTTCTCTAGTCCCATGTATGGTGCTAGCCTCGTATGGTATTGATCTATCTATATCTTGGACCCCAACAAGCCAAAAAAACCTACACAATAAATGATAAATCACAAATGACAACTTTTAATTTTAGTGTACAAATACTTCAATGTTAGTACATACATTTTTTAAAATTGACAATTATTAAAAATTTAAAAAATCATGTACATACCTACGCACATCTTTTGATTGTTGACTACAATCATGGCTTAGATGTAATTTACATCATTGGACAACCTCTGCAGCTGAATGGAATCGTCTAGAATAATGGTTCATTTGCCATCTTCGAAGAACTCTTTTTGCGCATGTTCCTGTACCATCATGTTCACCTTTTCCATGTCCAATTTCAAAGAAATTCCAGCGATGTTTAATGTTTAGTGCTTTATGAAGTCAAGATAACCAAAAAAATGATCAGGAATATTTAAATTGTCTCACATCCATTCGACCATATCCAATGTTCATTGAATTTAACTTTAGGCCTTTTTAGTGAATCATAGAAAAAAATTTCAATACAATGTTGAACAAAATGTGTATCATGTGTACAATCATCGCTGATATAAAAGTGATATTTTTTAATAACATCTTGACTATCACACATGATTTCAATGCCATCAACATCTTGTTGAGAATGTCTATATAGAACATGGACAAATATCAAAACTTGGTCAAAATGATAGTATTCACTTTGAATCTCTTTTTGTGCAGCAAATGTGTAGCATTAGAGGAAATTTCAACTCAAAATGGGCCTTTTAAATTTGATTCAAATTCCATGTCATCATGTGTTAGCCAATGAAATTGCTTTAAATTTGAAATACCGTATAGGTCTTAAACACTTTTTTAATATAAATTTGGGGATAGGTATCATAAAAAAACTACTTTTTTGTTTGTATTTTCGACATATCTCCCCGTGTTTTTACTCAAATTCCAATCAGGAGAGCTCGTTGGATGCATAATTAAATTCTGCGTACAATGAGTACCCACTCGACATAATTTTTATGAACCCCGCTACCCCAAAAACAAGAAATACCTAAAAAATGTGATGATGACATCATCATCTCGTTTTCTCAGGTATTTCTTGTTTTTGGGGTAGCGGGGTTCGTAAAAAGTATGCCGAGTGGGTACTCATTGTACGCAGAATTTAATTATGCATCCAACGAGCTCTCCCAAATCAAAATTTGAGTAAAAACACAAGGAGATATGTCAAAAATACAAACAAAAAAGTAGTTTTTTTTTTCTTCCTACAAAATTAATAAATATTATTTTATTATTTTAACTATTATTTTATTAATTCATTTTAGGAGGCCCATTTTGAGTTGAAATTTCCTCTAATGTTTTCTGCAAAATCAACCACAGACAAAATTGTTCTGGCTGAAAAAATTTCACAGGAATGTTTGAATTGAAGGTATTTCCATCGTGCTCTATGTGAATGCTTGGTGTATTTATAAATTCTATTTTCAAATTTCTTGAGAAAATATGTCACACATATTTTATCTTTTCGCAAATCAATTCTTTTGGAATGTGCATCACTAGAACTTGTAGAATAATTGTTGTATTCATATCTTCTCTAATCAACAGTTACATTTGAAAGTGACTCATCATTAGCGATAGGGTATTTATTGTGGAATAAAACAAGATTTCCACGATGATGACAATATTTTTCATTGACACATTTCTTATTATAAAATACTTCATCGTGATTTCTCTCACATAGAGTTTGAGATATGAATTCTCGTATTGAGGGCAGAGTTGGTGAATTTGTCCAAAACATTTTACCAAATTCAATAAATGTGTGATAATATAATTGAAATTGCACATGATAACGACAAAAACATGTGTCACGTATAGTAATAGGTCTAACATACCATGGTTTTTGTTGCACAAATGTAGTGATTGACATATTAATTCCACGATGATACTCCTTGAATTTATTGAACAATTGTACTTGTGTCATTTCCATTATATGTTATGGACGGATTTCATATACATTTTGTGATACTCTTTGTTGTATCACATCCCTTGAATTTGGTGAAACTATAGCATGTTCCAACCAATATTTCTATTCAATATCTTTAACACCTTCTCCCATTCTATCTTTGTAAGGTTGTCTACAAATAATTTCCCATCAAGCAAGTTCATCATTTTCATCTATTTGCATTCTGAATTTTCTATGTTTGTATAATGTCTTTCTTGGGGTTCCAATTGCTTGTGCTAGTTGTGTTGTCAAACGTTTTTGTCCAGTACTAGCTGAAACAATCACTGTCTGAATTGCTCTATGTGCAGCACTAGTATCTTTCTTTATGGATTTTCCAAATTTTTTTATTGCATCACCTATATTTTCTATCACATTATGTTTCAGTTTCGAATCTTTTGTTGCCTTATGAATACCCAATAATAATGTATCACCTTCTAACTTATTGGACACCAATAAACATCTCAAAATTTGCGCTTGTCCTACTATTCAACAATCCTTGAAAATATCATCATAAATTTTTGTAGCACGATATCGTGCAACATGTATGGGTAATTTTTCTCCATATTTGTTGCAATCAATGTCTTCTAACATTTCATCATCAATGGTGAAAGTACCTATACATCAAGTTAAATTTAATTTAACATATGTCCAAAAATACAATTCATTATAAAAAATGAACTTGAAAAATACATGATATATACATAACAGGTCCAATTTCTGGATCTTGGTTTTGATCTTCAATATTGACTTCATCAACATTAACTTGTAAATCACTATTTACATCTTCAACAATGGTCTCTTCAACTTCCATTTGTTCTTCTTGTACCCTATTTTCAATTTCCATATTATCAACAGTGTCATGTAAATATGTTCTTATATCTTCAATTCTATCTTTCGTTTTTGCAACCCTTTATCTTTTGGCTCTATTTCTGAGTTTTTGTTTTTCCCTATTAGCATCGTCATCACGTTTACGATCACTTTTTTTTTACGGTTTATCTTACTGCCCATGATTGTTTAATCTCCTTTGGAAAAACCCTTGGAAAAAAATAAGAACACCTTGTAAAGAAATCTTCTTTGTAAAACCATTGGAAAAAAAAACCTATTTGAAAAAACACCTTCTTTGAAAAAAAGACTTAGAAAAATATTTTGGAAAAAATAACTCCTTTGTAAAAATACCTTGCAAGAAAACTCTTTGGAAAAACCCATTGCAAAGAAATAACCTACTTTGCAAAAATACCTTGGAAAAAAAACTCTTTGAAAAAGCCCCTTGCAAAGAAATAACTCCTTTGCAAAAATACCTTGGAAAAAAAAAACTCTTTGGAAAAACCCATTGCAAAGAAATAACCTACTTTGCAAAAATACCTTGGAAAAAAAACTATATGAAAAAATATCTTGCAAAGAAATAACTCCTTTGCAAAAATACTTTAGAACAAAAAATCTTTGGCAAAAGTGTCTTGGGAAAAAACTCTTTGAATGTACCCCTTGGAAATGAATAAGAAGAAAAATACCTTGTAAAAAAACTCCTTTGGAAAAAGAAATATCTTCCGAAAACCCCTTCAAAAATATTTTTACTTATACGAAATGAAAAGGTACGAAAATAATGAGTCTCTTTCGTTTTACTTATACGAATATAGATAACGTAAAAATATATATATTTTTCCATCCGACGAAATTTTTTTTTCATTTAGTTTTTTGGCCGAACAACCTTTCTTGTAACGATTCCATAACGAAAAAACATTATTCGGCCAAACAATTGTTCGACTGAATAACCTCTAAGACCTGAAACCTGCACAGTTTTTAGGTTTCTCCATTTTCAAAAGGTAAAATGGATGTCTTACACTACAAATCGACTGTCAGACTTGATACCATTAGTTTCATCATTAAATCTAATTTTCATAAGTATAGATTTTGTTGTGTATAGGCAAGATCTAATATTTTTAATTTTTTTATTTCTTAACATTTGTCGAGTTTCATTTCATCTCTTTCAAAATGTGGTAAAATTAAAAATATATAACTTTAAACATACACCACCTAAAAAATTGAAACAAATATGGTGCGATTAATTGGAGTGTCTACTTCAAAAGGGTATTCGTATATTTTTAATTTTTATAGTCAAATGAGAGAAAAGTGTCGCAACCAAAAACATGTTGAAAACCGACAAGGTTTCCCCATTGATTGAATTCAAAAAAATATTATAATTAGTATATAGATCCGTTGGTTACAAAATTATAGTCATTGCAATAGTATATTGTGTGTAGATTGTCATAGCATATTTTGTTTTTGCAAAACACAAGTTTAACAATTATTTTAGGGGCGTAACCAAACATGACTATTTTTTACTCCTTTCATTTTATAAGGACAAACTGTCAAACATTTGCCGAAATGACATATCAAATCTCAATAAAAAAATTTAAAAAATTATGAATAGAAATCTAAAATAATTCTCTAAAAGTTTTTTTTTTACTTAAAAGTGAAATTCTAAACAAAAATATCACTTTCGTTTGCCCAAAGTTGAAAAACATGAAAAAATCAGATTTATTTTCTCATAAGGCCCCCCAAAATAGACACCCATCTTCATGGATTCACCCCTGCCACTTTGTTATAATGTTATTTAACACCCTCAATGATGAAGACCATAAAAGGACATTAAGTTCCTCTTCCACATCAAAATTGACAAAGAAATACTTAAATCTCCTAGAGGGACAACCAAGCACATATAGTCACTACTTTCGAGCCAACAATCACAACCAAGGGCTTAAAGTGAAGTCAACATGCACAAAATTTACATATACAATTAAATAGGAGCTCAATTACGCATTGAAGGGAGTTGTTAAGAATGAAATGCATGCACCTTTGAATCATCGCTCACTCTATACCTAAGCAAAGTCTCTAAAAGAGACCCTTTGGGTAGATATCCATGAGCTTATATTAAAGAAATATCATATGTCGTTATGATGAGAAAGAGAGAAAAATGTATCCATTGTTTAGAGCCTTTGTGATCGAGTCTAAGGGTGAAGGAGAGATCTCAACAAGAAACAGCCCCAAAGATTGTAAGTGTGTTAACTCTCTATATTAATATAAACCGATATACTTTTCTTTATTACAAGATTTTTGTTGAGGTAAATGAATTGATTGAAAAAAAAATTCATAGTAATTGATTATATCTCATTGGAATGAGAAAGGTTAGTGTTTTTCGTGTGCATATGCATTTGGGAAACTTAGGAGCAGTGTACCAAAATCTAAGTATCAATGCTCGATGAGTACATCAGACAAGCTAATTATTCAAGGTACATTTTTTCTTCTCCCTTAAAACTTTGTTTTATGATAATGCATGATGAATTATAGGTAAAATATTTAGTAATTAGTTTATATCTCTATTAGTGATCCTCAATCATTCACTGAGGAAGACATGCTTTGATTTCTAGCATTGGGACGATTTCTCCTACAACATAATTGGTGACTCCACCAAGGAATAAATTCTTAGAATTTATTCTTGTAGATCGGTTTATTTTGCTTGATTGATCAGTATCTAAAATCCTTCTTTCAATCGGTCTTACCTCTATACTAAAATTGGAGAAAAATTGAAACAAATCTAAGCATTTTTTATAGTTGTTGAAACATTTTTTTCACTCAGGTTGCATAGAATCCCTTGGTTGTTTAACAGGAGAGACCAGTCATGGATATCATCTTGACTTTCATAACCATACCAATCTAGTCACCCCTTTTAGGACAACAATAGAGACCAAAGTGTAAAATCTAAATTTAGTGCACTTTTTCCTATTTTTTCTCCCAAGTTCTATTACTTACCTGCTTCTTTTTATTACTTCCATGCTTCACTTATAAAGGTTACATTTTAAAAGTTTCATTTGATCACTTTCATGTTTCTTTTTATTTCTTGCATGTTGCATGCATGCTTCATTTTAAAAAGGTTGCATTTAAAAAGTTTCATTTGATTGCTTGAATGCGTCCAATAGGTTATTTTTACATTCTATTATGATATTAATTGCATGTATAAGTTACACCTTCAATTAAGCAAGCCACATGTCCTATTGAAAATTTCAAGATATCTTGTTTAAAATTATTATGTATTTTTATGCATTAAGATTTGATAGAAAAAGAACAAAATACATTATTATTTTCTATCCCAAAATCTTTGTCATTGCGTCGAGAGGCG
>LPNX010673579.1:263384-298290 GCA_001517045.1 Pseudotsuga menziesii | reverse complement strand
GTGAATATTATGGGGGAGATCTTGTCACGTGATGTAACGTTACTAACATGTTGGCAAAAAATAATAGTGAAAGTGAATATTATGGGGGAGATCTTGTCAAGTGATGTAAGGTTACTAACATGTCGGAAAAAAAAATAATGAAATAGTGAAAGTGAATATTATGGGGGAGATCTTGTCACGTGATGTAACGTTACTAACATGTCGGCAAAAAATAATAGTGAAAGTGAAAGTGGATTTGGATCTATTTGTTCCAAGTTGTATGGTCGAGACAATTTCATATATAACACCATTAAAAAACGACTATAAAAACACCATTAAAAAATGACTATGCATTGTTGATAAACACCGAGATCCTTAACACTGTCTGCATTTTGTAATCCGTAACACCGAGAGAGATCATTGTCTGATTACATTCCGAAGATTCAGAGAGATCCGTAACACTGTCTGCATTTATATATATAATTTGGAAATCTGTGTCTGAGTGATTATTTAAATGGAGTGCTACGACCCACAAGAAGGAGGAGACATTTCCGAGTCAATTCCGATGGACCCTTGATAGGAGACGTTGTTCTAGATCAAGTAGGACCCCAGTCCCACTCTCTATTCTCATCTTTACTTTAAATTTAGTTGTGTATGCCTGGCAAGCTACCCATCCTTATAAATTCTCTCCGTCTCGTAGCTATTTCTTCATCATCGAACTCTTGTTAGTTCAAACTGTTTCTATATCCAGTACTCCAGTCGAGTCTTGAGGATGGGGTTGGTAGGTTGCCAAGAAGGGGCGCGCATCATGCACTGGCAGTGTGTGCTGAGTAGCCTGGTAATGTTGTGCAGCCTGTTCATGGGCTCTCAATGTTCAGCCTTCAACGATTTCTTTTACCCAAGCTGGGCTCTTGACCATGTTATGTATGAAGGGGAGTTGCTCAAGCTCAAGCTCGATAACACTTCTGGTATTTTTCTATTCTTTTTTTCTTCTTACTTTCTATGTTTTTACTTGTGCTTCTGCTGCTTCATACCAAGTACCATTGATATTTCTGTGTTTGCATGTGCAGGATTTGCTTCAAAGAGCACATACATCTTTGGAAAAGCAAATGTACAGATTAAACTCATTCCTGGAGACTCTGCTGGCACTGTAACTGCATTTTATGTAATTGGAATTTGCCATACATTTAATCAAATTGCAACACATTTCTTAGGTTCTTGATTGCTTTGATCTTGAAATGACTGAATATATACCTGGTTATGCAGATGTCTTCCCAAGGCGATCAGCATGACGAATTTGACTTTGAATTTTTGTGGAACACTTCTGGCGAGCCGTACGCTGTGCAGATGAATGTTTACTCAAAGGGAGTTGGCAACAGAGAGCAGCGTTTGTTCTTATGGTTCGACCCAACTGCAGACTTTCATTCCTACTCCTTCCTCTGGAATCACCACCAAGTTATGTAAGTCTATTTATTTATTAATAATCATTCATTATTGTGATGCCTAGTTAGTCTATGTAGTGTGAAGTAAAATGGAGTCTTATAATCGTCTTATTGGGTGTTGAATGTTTGGTGGATGCAAGCAGTTTCTTTGTGGACGATGTGCCCATTCGGGTATTTCTAAACAATGAGAAAAGAGTAGGAGTCCCGTATCCTCAAACCCAACCAATGGGCATTTATTCGTCAATATGGAATGCAGACGACTGGGCTACTCAAGGTGGACTCGTCAAGACGGATTGGAGCCACGTGCCTTTCATTTCCCCATACAAGAATTTCAGCATAGATGCATGCGAACACTCTGCAGGCATGACTGTAAGGTGTTCTTCGTGGTGGGATGAGCCTGCTTAAGCTTTGCTGGATGCAAAGCAGAGGTTGAAACTGAAATGGCTAGAAGAGAAATACATGACTTATGATTATTGCAAAGATTCAGTCAGGTTTGCCACGCCTCCAGCGGAATGTGCCTGAAATGGCGTCTCTTAACTTCAAACCTCGGTAGCATTAACCAATTTTGGCCCTTGTATGATATTATCCATTACAGTCAGTGGCTTTGATGGTGGATGGAAATCTCTTAATATTTCTTAGTGGGAGATTCTTTCATTTTGTAGATCGTGATCAGATGAATATTGCAATGATTTGGTGGCGTTGTAGAAACGGCCAGCTGGGTGTGAGGGTCATGGGTATGGCTGCAACCTTTTTGTCAATCACTGCATCTACATAACAATAATTATTATATTGTTATAACCTATGCATCCTTGCCAAAAGTCAGTGTTAGGGCATTTGTGACAGATCTGGAATAATACAAATCCTTTTTTCAAAATTTAAAATCTACGATGGTCGATAGAATTTATTTATTAATATTTTTTAAATATTTAAAGCCTATGCATTATTAATATGAAATGTATATTTTTATTTTGCCAAAATTGAAGTGGATTTGTAAAAAGTATTATTATTCTTGCTACATATCTAAAAAAAATTATAGATTTCATTTCCCCAAAATGTTTTAGACTTAGATTAAAAAACGAATGTGCATTGTTGATAAACACCTAGATCCTTAACACTGTCTGCATTTTGTAATCTGTAACACTGAGAGAGATCCCTAACATTGTCTGATTACATTCCAAAGATTCAGAGAGATCTGTAACACTGTCTGCATTTATATATATAGTTTCAAAATATGTGTTTGAGTGATTATGCGGTAATGCATGATGCCTATGATCTAAAATTATGTATATAATAATCATTGTTGAGTTGTGATCCAATCTTTTGTTCTGTGGAATGTATCACTATTAGGCCCGAACTATGTAAGAGTTTCCTTTTTTCTGATTTAATTCATTGATGATCTTCACACCTGGTATTTTATCTCAACTCTGCTATCTATTTCGTTCTTTCTGCGTTGGTAGATACAGGACGACATAGTTTGTAAAAATATGTGTTATGGTATTATATTAATAATTATTATATTGTTATAACCTATGCATCCTTGCCAAAAGTCAGTGTTAGGGAATTTGTGACGGATCTGGAATAATATAAATCATTTTTTCAAAATTTAAAATCTACGATGGTCCATAGAATTTATTTATTAATATTTTTTAAATATTTAAATCCTATGCATTATTAATATGAAATGTATACTTTTCTTTTGCCAAAATTCTATATATAATAATCATTGTTGAGTTGTGATCCGATCCTGATGATGTGGATCACAACTCAACAATGATCTGTCACAATAAGGATTTGTTATAATAGTTTTATTTTCCTTAATAATCTCATTAAAAAACAAAATATGATTTATTTATATTTTTCCATTTCTATTTACCGTTGAATATATGTGGAGGTCCTCTGTAAAACCGTTCAAATACTCACTAAAATGACAAGAGTTTGCAGCAATAGAGTGGACCTTTGTGTGTTCCAATAACTCTAGATCAATGGCCCTCATGTACCCTTAGACTTTGTTAGTGGCAGTGATGAGTTTGGGCATTTTTGAAGGCCGAACATCCTTTCATTCGCCACCCTCCTTGGTTAATATTCTCATCTTAATCTCTCTAATTCTACCAAGCATTTTTGTAGGTAAACATTTTATAAGGATTGAATCCTTAATTCTATAAATACACTGTGTGTTTTAGTTTTTCATAATCATTTTATATTTATTCATTTATTTTCACAAATACATATGGCCAGTAGGAGCGGCCAAACTTCGAAAATCCATGGCTATCAAGGTTTCAGCAACTCTTACCTGGTCTCGACATCAGATTTACCTGCTTGAAATTTGAACCTGGGTCATTTTTATAACATGCACTCTAGCTTGTCAATAGCCAACAATAATGTTGGCTTTAGTATTCTTATTATTAGTCGTTTCATCCAACTTCTTTCATCTCTATTATATCATAAATGAAAAGTTCCACATCGAGTGCAAAATTATGTACATGATATTCACAATGGATGTATATTTTAATTCCATCATCATTTTTTAAAGATTAATTTTATTCATTTCAAACAATCTATATGAAAGTTGGGTATATATCTATGTTGCACAAGTTTCTGGAAAGAGAGAAAGTAGGGAACCGTATAGGATAATTCTAGGAGTTTGTATCCCCCTGGAGCTTCCATTTCTGGCTTTTTTGTTTCTTTATGTTAGAAACAACAAGCTCGCTGCCATCGAGTATTCCTCCGACATGGAAGGTTTTGCATTCATATTAAAATGGATGTTGTTCATAGTCCTTAGGCAGTTATACACAATTTCAACATCTGCATAATGACTATAGAGTATAGTGCTATGCCATGTCATGGTTGTAGTTTGTTAAGTATATTCGATTCTATTCCTTCTCCCAGTGTTTCAAGTCATTTATGGTTTTCCAAAGAAAAAGATAAAAATACTGCCTCATCCTATACTCTATGGCCCTATGAATGTAGATCTCTCAGTGAAAGCACTGCAACATCACCCTAGGAAACGAAGAAACATTATGAATTGGAATCACAATATATCCCAACCATTTGTCCTTGTGGATTATCATAAGCTTCATGGAAGAAGGAACTTTGCTCATGATGTATGTAATAAGTATTAAGGAATTTACTCAATCCTTAATACTTATTACGTACATCATGATAATCCTCATAATTATATCTGTGTTTTCAAGTTAACCTATTCCTTACAATGTTGATCAAACTCCAATTTTATGTCACCGCCCACGACTGGAACCAGCCTAGATCCAAATCCTAGGCTCTATCAAGCGCCGAGAGGGATCAAATCTCCCGAGGTGCAAACCTCCTTTAGTGCAATACCCGAGAAGAGGTTTGCACCTCGGGAGATTTGATCGCTCTCGGCGCTTGATAGAGCCTAGGATTTGGATCTAGGCTGGTTATTATCAAAGAAAAACATCAACTTACAATGTTTTCATGGTTGGATTGTTTTTTTATCAACATAAATATTTCTGGTTTGGATTTGGAAAATATAAAGAGTTTTTTTCATTTAAAATAATTTTTAAGTAGATTGAACCTCGTAGTACCCCTCTCTTTATGACTATTTTTCATTAGCGGGAAGATTATAAAATTGCATGTGATGCATATTTTTATAGATTTATTTATTGATTATGAAGATTATTAGGTGAATCGAAGTTTATCACACTTTGTTGAATGTTTGTTGAAGGAAAAAAGAACCTCTGTTCTCTACCATAGATTAGAGAAATAATTCATCGAAAGGAAAGATTTGGATTACTATAGGAATATTTCATTGTTTGATTCAAGACGTTGAGTCACCAAACATCATCAACTTTGACACCATATCTTTTGAAACTAAACAACCAACCTCAAAATGAATTATTAATTAAAAAATATTAGAAATTCATTTTATAGCAAACCAGCATTAGATTAGATTTAGTGCCTTGGTTTACAACTGGGGAGTCAACATGTCCAAGGCCATAAATTTTGAAACTAGGAGATTGATCAAAGAGAGAAATTCCATTAGTCACAAAGCATGCTTGTTAAGAAAAAACATCTAAAATATGTGTCAAGCATGATGGTTAAGCTAAGAAAGTAGAGTTTATATTCCCTCCCCTCTTTCATTTAGGGATTAATGTGTGTATATGGGTTTTGCTTAGGTGAGAATTCATTGGGCTGACATCACTTTTCTAAAGCTTCAAGTTAAGGACTTGAATCCTACATTCCCTACCCATATTATTATCTTGAAATATGGCTATTATCCCCGTCCATGGATTATCCTTATCCATATTATTGTCTTGAATTGGTAACCCTAGTGACTTTTCCTAGGACATCACATGGTTGAATACAATTGGGAATTACTTATGGTACTTCAGACAAATATCGAATATATGTTTCAAATCCTTTGGAGGGTATTCGACAAAGGTGATTACTTTCACCTTTGGAGATGGTTGTGAGAATATTATCATAATTTTTTCATTCTCTCCTTCATTTGGTAGTTTTTTACATGTCATATATCTTGGTAGCCATTATTTCAGAAGGACCCTAAACTCAGCTTTTTACTAAGTGAATTGAGGCTTTAAGAAACTTACTTTTTTTTTTTGGAAAAGTGGTTTACTTGTTGAAATATTCAAGATGGCCATATGATTTCTTGTTTTATTTTATTCAATTCATTATTACAACAAGAATTTACAAAAATTTAAATGTGGATAACCTAGTGACCTACTAATCAAGTCATCAATGAGGTGAAATTGTTGGTCATGCCACATCATGAAGACACTCACAATCACCATGATCAATTCAAAGTGACTCATAAAATAAACCATTCATAGATCTTGATAACCCCATTGGAGAAAGTACTCATCATTCTGAATCTGAAAAAAAAAACATCATCACAAAATCATATAAATATGGATGTTATGTTACTAGTATGGCCACAACTAGCACTTCAATTCCTACCACTACCTTCTCAGGTCTTAATCCAAAACCATGTTAGCCTTATATATAGGTGTCTCTACTCATGGGTATGCTTTACCAAATTTGGGTTTCCCTTATGGTTGGGTTGGTCAATCTAACACAACAAACATGATTGGAGGTTATCAAAATCCTCATGGCATTACCAAATATTGGTTGGGTCATGCTTCTATGGGTAATGCTTCATCATGGAACATTAATATTCATGTTGAAAACTCATCACATTGTAATATTAATTCCACTTGGAAATATCCTTCATCAGTGAGTGATAACGTCCCATGGGGTCATCCTCCACCACAAACTAGGACAATTCCTAGGGGAAATCCTCCATTTCCAATGGGTACAATGCCAAGGGGAAATACTCCATCGATCAATCCCTCACCATAATGGAGTTGTTTTATCACAGGAATCTAACAACCTTCTTTGGGACTCTGACATTAGGGAGGTCAAACACCATGGAATACCAATCAATTCCAAGGGAAGAATTCTAATCCTTGGGTCTATCACATTCCACCCATGCACAACATGATTACGACAACTCAAATGAAATCATCATTTTTTTCCACATTGAATCTACCATATTTAGCCTAGATTATTAGTGATCTCATTTTAAATATGAATGGGTGGCTTGCAATCCCAATGAAATTTCCATCATACATACCCAAATTTGATGGAAGATCAAGAGAGGATCCATTTACACACATGATGACTCTTCATGTATGGTGTTACTCCAATTCCTTTGACGATGATAGTGTTCACTTACATTTTTTTCTTTAAACCCTTACAAGCAATGTTGCTAAACAGTACATTGAGCTCCCTCCAACACTTCTACAATTTTTTCTTTGTTATCCATTTTTTAGATAATATTTGGATGCAAGTCTAGATAGCATAACTCAATGTCCTGGTGGGGGGGCATTGACAAAGGTACAAATAAATGACTTATCATTTTCCTAATATAGAATAATACTTGTTGTAGCGTAATTATTTGAGATGCTTTTCCTTGTTGAACCTTGCTTGCCTGTTTCTCCATAAGATCTCTAAATAACCTACATACCATCATAAATTTATACATTTCTCATTCCTTCAACATAAAAAAATAATCAAATTCATATAAATCGAGATCTTATTTCCTACCAAAACAATAACATGTCACTAGGTGGGGATTGAATCTATTTGTATTAAATTAGAGATGAAGTAGAATCCTTACAACCTTTTTTATTTGAAACTCTCCCATTTCTCCCTCCTAAATTATTAACCAAAATGGATCTTAAATAGATTTGAGTGAGAAGGATGAAAATCACAATGTGGGATAGGAATCCCAATTAGTCTCTCTTTTAATTTCTTCATTTTCACTTTGTCTCCATAGTTTTAATAGTTTCATGCTTAATTGATCTTTTTACACATAAAATACATATTTCCTGCATTTTCTTCCACTTTAAATTCATGGTGACTTGATTCTTAGCTAATAGTAGGAAACTCAATCATTGTTGGGTGAGTGCAGAAAGTTGAGGAACCTTTTAGATGCAATGGTGGATCCAAAAAATTGATTCAAGATATATAAAAGAGAAATGATCCCAAGCAATCATCAGCCTGCCAAACCTAGTCCCAAGCTTTCAAAGATGAAGGCCAACTAGGATAGTTAATAAAAATGTGTACATTCTATGTTATCTAAAACACATGCATGCTATGTTATACAAAATGTGTGTGCATTTGTAAAACAATATTTAATCCCAAAATGGGTCGAGTCAATCATTTTCTCCACAACAACGAAGCACAATGATTTCAAGTGACCAAATCATGTATCGGTGAACGTGATTTGGGTGAGAATGGCATCCATTTTCCACCATGGGCATCAATATCCTCATTCTCAAGTGTTTACATCAAATTAATCCTTTTAATTTTGTTATTTTCAATAATTTGTATGCCCTAAAATGAATTGAAACCATTTTTTTAATTTGTATACCCTATAATAAATTTAAACTATAACTCGAGTGATTCACATGCCCAAAGGAAATCAAAACCACGTCTCTTTGGTTTGATTCTCCCTGCATTCCAAATGTAGGGAAGGGTTTTGTCTAAACTAGACAACCATCTTCCATAAAAAGAGCAGGTGTCCATGATCATGGACCTACTGATTCCACAATAATGTTCACATAGCCTTCAATGATAGTTGTTGGTTACCTTTCAATTCACTCCACAACTTGTTGTCCTTAATGTTTTTTTCACATGTTTACAGCATTAGGATTAAGAGTACTCCATGTTGGATCTTAGGGGGGTTGTTGATATTTCCATTAATGTTGCATATTTCCATTATCATTTGGTGAATGTACCCTCACTCTAGTCCAATAGTCCATGTAACTGAGGTTGATTTTCAACCTACAGCTTTACTCGCTACAAAAGAAACCCAATCTCCTGTCCTAGAGTAGATTTTTACGGTGAGATGTTCATTAATTACAAAATTAGTTAGTACTTTCTCATGCATAGATGTTGATAATTGTTGAGATAATTGACATAGGATATTTTAGTCGCAGAGCACCATTGTAGAGATGATTTTAGCAAGAAGGAGGACACCACAAGAATCTATACCTCAGATGGATTTAGTGAGTGTTTGTTATTTGTAATCAAGTCATATTTTAAGTTTTTTAATTTTTTTAGTGCTTTAGTATTAGTCCAGTTACTTGATCAAGATATACAATATTTGACTTGTAGTCATCAGAGATGCACAACAATCGTGTACAGAGGAAACATGCATCACACTCAGGGAAAAACAAGAGGAAGTTAGAGTTTTGATGTGTAGTCTAGGATCAATCTATACTTTTGTTTACAAGAGGAAGTTATAACTTTTATGTGTGGTCTAGGACATATGTACTTTTTTTACATGTGCATTATTGACGTTTTTGATACATGTACATTGATGGGCCATATAAGGGACATCTATTTTGTATTATAACTTCCATTATACAATATATAATTTATATTATCTCTTGGCATCTTCATATTTCAGTCTTATGTGTGATCATACATGTGTGGCCAATAATTGTTCTATGTGTAATGATCCCAATTTTTGATAGCTTGGACGATTACATGGAGATATCATTTATAACATTGAGAACAATACACATTTACAACATGTTATGGCCACAATCGAATTATAAGAAATTGCATGTGAAATCATGCGAGTGGTGCACCTAATCCACACAATCTACTAACACGCTTAACCTACAAAATAAGAAACTAATATAAATAAGTGATGTACATAAACTCCTAACCCAAATAAAAACTTAACAAGTGTGACAAGCACACATAGGCTATGCATCTAGAATTTCACGCACATGTGATGACTCATGCAACCCATATGAGTAGGTTAAATTTTATTATGATGACACTCATGTAACAAAATGAACATGGCCATGCACATAAGTTCAATGTGACAACGCTATCCTATTAACATGACCCTTGACCCCTAAACCATTAATCCCTTTATCATAAGCCCATTCACAGCTCACCAACTATACTCAAACCCTTTTTATCATAACCCTTTAACACTGTTAATCCTAACCACATAATGCATCTCATGTTTCACCTCAATCATAGAAGCACCCAATGTACTCAAGTGACACATAAGAAACAAACCAATCTAACTCATGCACATAAATAGCTAACCTAAATAAGCACATGTTGGGCATATTAAAGGATACAATAATATGGAACATCTATAAAAAACACTTATTTATCCCACATAGGTGTTACTATATTTTACCTTGACCCACGTAACCCCTATAACACTAATCCATATAACTAAATGGCTATCCCACTACCCCCAAAACCCCCAATGCATAACCTACTAATGATACTAAACCTAACTAGATAACTCACTTTGCAACATACGTAGAACATATAAGCATCCAACACACCTAAGAAACTAACCCAACTAAGTACATAACACATAAGCACCTTACCCACATAAGAACCTAACAAACATTTAAAGGATGCACATAGTTGACACACCTAAGTGATGCACCTGTGTGTCCCACATAAATGAAATTGGAATTTGGCATGATGAATTTTATCTAACGAATATTTGATGTGCACATTAATCATATACAAAAAAAAACACATAGAGGTCATGCATCATCAACAACACATAATAAACCATGTGTATGAATAATTGTATACCCCAAAGAAAATTACAAATTACTTGAATATTTGTCCAATTCAAATGAAAGAGATTAGCATTCTCAACAATATATTTTTTGCAAGTTGATCCTAAGAAACCACAAGGACAAGTCAATGTAAGTGACAAATCTAGAAAGGATCAGATGGATCTCATCGATGAAACATCACCTCCATTTTTTTTTGGAACTTTGAATTCTTAAAAACAACATTAATTTCTCAAAATGCAAATATATCGGAACATTAAGGACATCTCAAATGTTGTGGCATGCTAAGGACATATCAATTTATTAAGAGTGTAATGTGGTAGGTTTTAGTGCCATTTTTTGAATGTCTAGTTCAAGAATCAAAATTGAAATTTTGCAAAGTTGACCCCTTTGAGCAAAAAATGTACATACCCTTATTGAGAAAAAACCTAGTTTCCAAAACCAACCTAAAATATTATCTCTAGGACATGGACCTAGAGGAGAGGGGCACCCTAGAATTATCCTAATTTCCTAAATCTAATGTAGTCAAGGGTTCATCGATCAGAGCTACAATGATAATTTTATGGCATGTTGAACCTCACCTCCTAGAGGCTTTCAAGGATACGTGGTGAATCCCTATTGGGGGCATAGAATTCCAACCATGCAATAAAATTGGGTTTCATGAGTTCATACAAGTGTTTTTAGGTAGGTTCCATGTGATAACGCTAGCCATAAGTTCACAGTCAAGGAATTTGCAAATTTGACCCCTATGTACAAAAATTGTATAGTCCCTTACTAAGTGAAACCCTAGTTTCCAAAATTGACCTAAAATATTATCTCTAGGCCATGGACCTAGAGGAGAGAGGAAACCTTGGAACTATATCAATTTCATGAATCCAAAATATTTGATGGTTCATCGATCTAAGGCACAAACATCATTCTATGTCATGCTAAAGTTCACCTCCTAAAGGCTTTCAGGGACACCTGTTGAATCCCTTCCAGGGGCATAAAATTCAAACTGTGCAAAATAAATGGGTTCTAGTAAGTCTTGTAAGTGTGTTTAGTAATTTCCATGTGGGAATGCTATCCACAATTTCTCAATTGAGGAATTTGAATATTTGACCCCTATGTGCAAAAATTCCACACTCCCTTGCTGAGAAAAACCCTAGTTTCCAAAATTGACCTAAAATATGATCTATAAACCATGGACCCAAAGAATAGGGGAACCCCTAGCCCTATCCCAATGTATTGAATCCAAGAGAGTCAATGGTTTGTCGATTCGATCTATGATCACCATTCTATGGCATGTTGAAGCTCACCTCCTAGAGCCTTTCAGTGATACCTGTTGACTCCCTATCTAGGGCATCGAATTCCAACCGTGAAACAAAAATGGGTTATACAAGGTCTTGAAAGTTTTTTTAGGTAGGTTCCATGTGGGATTTATAGCCACAAGTTCTCGGTCAAGGAATTTGCAAAGTTGACCCATGTGTGCAAAATTTCACAGTCCCTTATTGAGTGAAACCCTAGTTTCCAAAGTAAACATAAAATATGATCTTTAGTCCATGGAACTAGAGTAAAGGGGCACCCCTAGCATGATTTCTTGAATCCAATATATTGAATGGTTCTTTGATATGAGTCACGGTCATCATTCTATTGCATATTGAAGCTCACTTCCTAGAGGCTTTCAAGGATACCAATTGAATCCCTACTCGAGGCATAAAATTTCAACCATGCAACAAAAATGGGTTTTGGGATGTCTTTCATGTGTGTTTAGGTAGGTTCCATGTGGGAACACTATCCACAAGTTCTCGGTCCAGGAATTTTCAAATTTGAACCCTATGTGCAAAAATTGCACAATCCCTTACTGATTGAAACCCTATTTTCCAAAATTGACATCAAAGATTATCTTTGGGCCATTAACCCAGAGGAGAGGGGAAATCCTGGCACTATCTCTATGTCCTAACTCCAATGGAGATGATGATTTGTCAATCTGAATCACAATCATCATTTTAGGCATATTGAAGCTTACTTCCTAAAGGCTTTCAGGGACACCTATTAAATCCCTACCCCAGGCATAGAATTCCAACCATATAACAAAACTAGTATCTACTAGGTCCTACAAGTGTGTTTAGGTAGGTTCCACATGGGAATGCTAGACACAATTTCTCGGTCGAGGAATTCGCAAAGTTGAATCCTATGTGCAAAAATTGCACAGTCCCTTACTAAGTGAAACCCTAGTTTCTAAAATCAACCTAAAAGATTATCCTTGGGCCATGGAACCAAAGGACATGGTAACCTCTGGCACTATCTTCACGTCTTGAATCTGATGGAGTTGACGATTCATCAATTCGAGCCACGGTCATCATTCTATGGCTTGTTACAACTCACACTGTAAGGCTTTCAAGGACACATGGTGAATGTGAGCTTAGGCCATAAAATTCAAATTGTGAAGCGTAACTGAGTTCTGTCAGTGTGACCACATCCACATGGGCCAAACATATTTATGGGACCTGACATAACCTATTTATGCTTCTTGGTTTGTATTTTGACCCCCTAATGCAAGAATTTCCATGTGTTCCAATGAGAAAACACCTAGTGTCCTATCCAACAAAACAAAATGCACCTTCGGCCATGAGATTCACAATAGTCAATCACCTATACCTGTAATATGATGTCAAGAATCCAACAAAATTTCTTGTTTCATGATCCAACCCACATTTTTTGTTCTATGTTTGTTTGCAAGTAGCTCCCTATATCCATTCAGGGACACATGCCAAATTGGATCTAGGGAAAAGTTGTAAGGGTGTGAATATTTGATACTAAATATTAGTCAATGGTAACATTGAATAAATTATATTAGTGATTGGTCAATGATAGTTATTGACTACAAACTAGGGTTTCTAGGATTTTGAACATAAACTTGGGTTTCTAGGGTTTAGAATTCAAAATAGGGTTTAGACTAAAAACTAGGGTTTCCTCTAGGATTTCCTATACGGTTTCTAGTCTAGGATTTATAGGCTAGGCTTGGCTAGGGTTATTAAGACTGGGAGACTTTTTATACCTTATTTTAACACTTACATCAATAATTTTCTTGAAAACTTCGGGTGTTTACTAATGTCCTTGGAGTACCAACTTTGAGAGTTAAGGTAGAGGCAAGGGCTATATCCTAGAGTAGGATGCTACAATCTAGGGTTTACAGGGTTTAGAATACAAACTAGGGTTTCTTGGACTCTTGTTCATATTTGTAGCACAATGGTTTAGACACAAATGGATGCAGCATGAAGTTGTTTGGACTCTTACACATTTTTGTTCATAATGGTTTGGATTCAAATGGATGCACATGATGCACAAACTAGGTTTTTTTGGATGCATATCTCATGGTGTACTTAGATGGCAGAAAAAAATAGAGAAAACAAATCCATGACGAAGCTTGTACAATTTATCAAGTTGTATAAATCTATGCAATTTATCAATCTATGAAGTTTTAAATGTCCAACTGCAATAGTTAAAATATTAATGTCAATAATCAATGAGACCATGAAACAAAATCATAACATACACATACACCACATACTTATAACATAGTACAAAATATAGCATGCATACCACATACATGACTACCTTCCTGTGGTCATTTGACTAGACCATCGGGATCGGCTCTAATACTAAGTGTGACCTTTAACCTCTTGTGCTCGAAGTAAGGAAAGAAGTATCATTCATTTGATGAGTTCTTCCTTGGCATTGTTTGCAACTGGACGTTTGTGCCAATAATTAAGTTTGTATAATGGTATACAATCTAACCTGGTATATAATCTTCAAATACATTACCTTTTTTCTTTGGTGCATGGGAAACATATGTCAAATATTCTCTTTTTCGGCCCAATCGGAAAATAATTACCCTCGAAATCTCTTAATGAGACATTGAGGGTATGCTTTCCATCCAAGAAACGTGTTGGCCAATAGTCAGTGCCCCATTCATTACCTCTCGGGGAAACCACTACGTATATGTGCCCTGCATAAAATAAAGCGCCAACATAGGAGTGAACTAAATAAACATAATTAGTCATCAAACACTTCAACATTATCAATATTTTAGTCAAAACTAGTTATACAAGCTCTGATACGTGGTCATAGTCTAGTGAAATACTTCATTGGTCCTCCTCGAACTAGGATAATTATGCAGTTATAAGTCAACCAATGGGAAGTGATACATGATCCTAGTTATCAACCAAATCTATGGATTCACAATTTTCCCATTCACCATTACTACATGGAGAACAAAAACAAGATAGTTTCCTTCTCCACATTTCAACTATAGCATTGTCTGACATTATAACTAAATGAAATACACAAGTCCCTTGCACAATCTTGCACTCATATAGGTGTTATTAATATACATCGGCCACCTCCCAAAAATATCTATGTACATGTGCTTTTCTAGTTGATTGTTCTTCTTGCTCCGTCCCCCATTACTGAAGAACACCATTCAACAATTGTCTTTGCATCTTGAATAAGAAAAATAGTTGTGAATTTCATTTATTTCCTATATAATGCAGTCTTGTTGCATTTACCTGCTCCATCATGTTCCCCTTTTCTATGTTCGATCTCAAAATAGTTCCAAATATGTGGCACCTTGTTCCTTTTGTGGAGAATCCACAACCATTCAAAGACACGAGAATTGTTTAATTGTCCCTCAAAACCAAAAAACCAAATTCAATGTTGTTCCATATGTATATTGTTATCTTTCAAGTGATTGCAGAACAATTGAAAGTAGTGTTGTACAATATCCAAGTCGTCACACCTGTCATCACTTATGTAGAAGTGATACTCCTTCAATATAACCCTTTTTTCTTCATTATTGTCTGCTCCATTTCTATAGGTGATATGGACCATTATGACATGGTTTGAGTGATAATATTAACTTTGACTCATGTTTCACAGTTTAAGAGTGTATTTTTCCACAAAATTGACCACTGATATGATAATCCCAATAGGAAATGTATCCCCCCACATTCAAAACTGCTCATCTTGTCAACATGCCACATGTACATGCTTTACATATTGTTGTGTCTTTTCAACGAATCCCTCCATGAAGTCACAAACCTATACCTAGTATATCAACAATAAAGACATATATCAATTGATTATTACAGATGAAATTGCGATCTCAACATTAAATGCAAATATCTATACTAGTTACATATGAAATTGCAATATGAAGAAAACAATAGTATTCAAGAACTCATTACTAACTTGAGAAGTGACCAATTGTATTTTTTTCCTTTCATTCCATCCATCGATATCATATGTGGCATATTTGAATGACTGCAAATTCACCTCCTGCTCCCAAGTTAATTCTCATCGATCATATGTATGCATTCGTCCAATAATTTCATTCCACCGCACCCTGGGATGTCCCATCTATGAAATGTCTTTGATATGTGCAACCTTTTGTCCTTCTACACAAAATTCTATGAATAAAGTCTCTATATGATGTCAGCGGCAATGTAGCTAAGAATTCCTACACAAGAGTGTTATGTGATACACACAATATGTGTGTGTATGTGTGTGTGTGTGTGTGATAATAATAACCATACTCATTATTATTATCACACACACACACATACTATAATAACCCAAATATTCGTAAAATTTAAAAAAATTAAAGTGACATAAAATGTCTAAAGTCGCAGCTAAGTAACTGCTAAAGGTTAGAGGAAAAATGAAACAGTTTATAAAAGAGCATGGGATTGCTTCTTTAAAAGAACCTATAAACTAATGGATGTAATCTTAAACACCTATATTAGTACTATTAATGTCTTAACAGCTTTAGTTCTATCAAAGTTAGAAAAAGACTCGCATTTTGCTGCTGCTAGATATACTGATGATTAACTTTTGTAAAGTAGGTAAGAATTCTTGTATGAGATCGGGCCTTACTTATCGTTCTACTAACTCAATTGGACTACTGGTTCCTTACAGGTTTAGCAGGTAAGCATAAGATCCAGTAGGTGTTATTTAAAATTATGTCAAGAACTACTTCCCTAGCATGATTAAGATGCTAGTTTTAGAAAAGGTTTAAATATGCTACTTGTCTTCAAGGAGGTAATGTCAATTCTTTTTCCGTTGTTATAAATCCATAGTTGTATTTATAACTAACACCATAATGATTTTCTATCAAAAATATAAATGAGGGTTTAATTTGCAAGAGTAATTACTTACCAAAGTTCCTTCAATCGTACGAAGATTATTCTCTAAAAGTGTAAAGAACACGGTTTTATTTTCTTGTGATTACAGTAATGCTTATTTATAAATTTCCATAGAGAGAATAAAATTCATGGTTTTAGGCTTATGTTCACTTCAAACTGTTTAGTGTTATCACAGCTATTCTCACTTCAAGACTTAATAGATGTCTTTCTCTTAAAGAATGATCAGATTACCTATGTTTTTCAATTATAATTTTAACAATGAGTTATTAGGAAATTATCGGAATTCTCTAACATTTTTAGTCTTCAATTTCTTGAACACTCCTTCAACAAAACAACATAAAGGTTATGTTTTTAGAATTTTATGGCTTTTCCTTTTTACTATAGTCATAAGCTATAATATAACCATCTCATAACTCTTTTACTATTTCATAATAATACACCATCTAATCGACTTGTTTGAATAACATGGAGATCTTCTAGGATAACAAGAGTATCCAAGTTTTAACCTAAGGTAGAATACCTAAGTATCAACCACTATGATGAAATCGAAAGATGACAATCATATCTTGTATAGCTTTGAAATGATTGTTTGTTTTGAAATAATGCAAATGTTTGATTGCAGCGCTGACTATAGGTTTCGACCCACGCTTGGAGAAGTATTTGGATGGACACGTGAATAGGTTACATCCACTCGAGGGTTGACTTAAAAACTTGAAACCCTACTCATTTTCTTTGTGTAGCGAGAGTTCCTCCTTTGTGTTGGTCAAGCTGAGACCTCATGACCATGAGGGGCCTGTAACCACCTTCAAACATTGGCATTGCACCTGCAACTTCTATGCTGTGACTGTTGGGAGAACTTGTTTATAGTTTAGATCTTTTTAAGTGTTGAATAGATACAGCGAGAATGTGTATTGGATTTTCTTTGTGGCTCGAAGGATTTTCTTGCCTTTAACCTGCAACTGATACTCATAGCTTCTGCCTTTGTCTGCTTGAGTTGATTTCCTTGTGTTTCCTTCGTAGAGGTGACTTCACATCTTCTTGCCTTTTAGCATGGTGCCAAATGCAACCTGGTGTGGCCATCTCTCCTCAGCTTCAACTCCAAGTTTCAACAGGTAAGACTTACCCTAAACTCGGGTTTAAATTTGTTTTCTTACGAGGGTTTTTACAATTTTTATGCAAACAAAGTATTTATAATGATACGGTTTGATTCTTGCAAGTATTTGCTCCTGGTTTCAATGTTGTAGGTGAAAGTGAGCTCACTCTTCAGTTATTACATGAGCATCCAACTAGTAAGCCCCAGTTCCAACAAGGGTTTCTTCCTACATGACGTTGTGGTTGTTGGAAGTTGGTTCTTGTGGTTGAAAATATGGCACGGCCTCAGTTCTTTGTTAGCTTATGTTTAAAATATTGTTTGTTATTACAAAAGTTTCAGAAACCCTTAAAAAGGTACTTTGTGCAAGGTGAAGAAGGCTCTGGAAGCCGTGATGGAAAATGGTTTTTATTTGGTGTTTTCATCCATACGGCCTGACAATATAATTGCTTTCATTTTAAAACGATAGAGCCTAGCTCTGAACTCGATGAGTCTATCGACCTCTGTCTAGTTAAGTTTTAGTTTTTATAATAGATTTTAGTAGGTGAAGAAAGACTGTGAAACAGTCAGGATTGTAAATGGAAACAGGATTTTTATCCTGTCAGTAAATTATGGATACTGTTTGATATATATATATATATATATATATATATATATATATATATATATTGCATAGTTTGGTTTTGTTAACAGGCCTTAGCCTCGACCCTTTAATTCTAAAGGCTGTAAGCCATTCCTTATTATTTGATTCTATTTTTGCAAATTGTTTATGCAATATTTTATTATTGAATTATGTTTTCAACAAATTGTTTATGTAATATTTTTAATTATTATCCTGTATTATAAGGATTCCAGTGCAAATTTTATGGGATATTTTACTGTGTTTAAGAGTAATATTTTACTATGTTTTTGGCTCAAAATGTTTAATTAATAAGTAAACCCTACAATTCGATAATAGCATTATTTATACTTAGTAATTCTTAGCTCTGTTTATTTAATATTTTCCTTAATTATTTTTACAACTTGTTTTCAAATCTCTACTAAGAAGGATTAGGGTTTATTGTTGCATACTTGTGAATAGGATATATTTATCTTTAAAAACCTAAGTAGTGTATTTAAGTTACTGTAGAGACTTCTGTATAAGATCAAAGACACATAGTGTCTGAAAATCAAATGTTATAAAAAAAATTTGAAAATTCACTTTACCTGGTTCTTAGATGATAGCCTGTTTACTATACTTATGTTTATTTATTAAACTGTAAGTCCTATGTTTTATAAAGAATACTAATATTAAAATTAGTTATATAAATAATATGATTACTAATGTTTTTACATACCTATCTTTTATTTTTTATCTGAAGTAAATACATTTAATGTAGACAATATTTACTACTTCTTTATAGTAGAAATCATAAGCAAACTAAAGTAAAATGTAGTTACAATTTTCATTCAAGTGAAAAGAATCATCATATTCATCTAAACACCCAGCTGTACAAGAGTACTGCTTGAGCCAGGCGTGGAAAAATACAGTATTGAAATCCTAATTCTATTTGTTTCTCATTTTGCATATTTATTACTATTTCTAACATAAACTGCAATTTAGCAAGTCTAACATTACACAGTTACTCCTTTCTTCACAAACCCTAATTAAATACTAACATGCATGTAGTTAAAAACTAGTAAACATTTTACTGAAGACATTAAATAAATATAATAACATGAAGACAAATAGAACCTATCAATGATAAAGCGACAATAGCTTAAGGAGGTTGTTCCTCCCAACCTACTCCTGGAGAACACTCAGACAACACTTCCTTAGGACCCTTGAGCCTATTCCTAGTCCTCCTGGTAGAGTACTGGGTGGAGAATATAACCTGAAGACCTTCTGTCACCTGACTGGTCCAATTACCTCAGTAATTCAAATCTACTCACAGCAGTAAGAACTTTATCCCAATAGCTGCAATAAGTTTGGTCTCAGTTGTTAACCCCTCAAACTCACTTCAATAAATCCCCTCCATTGAATCTCTCTTGATTAAATTCATTCACCCTAAATGATCACCTCTCGAATGAGCAGCCTCAGCTGTCTTCAATGGGAAATTTTATAGATATGCCTAGGTCTTCTGGGTCAGTTTTCATTTAATGAGCCACCTACTCCAATTCCACTTTCTTGGGGAATCATGACCACAAATATAGGGAATTTGCCACCTGCAACAATTGGAAGTAGTTTGAGGATGCTGCCACTTGCCAGTGTACTCGCCACCCAGTCTCCTCTACCAATTTACCAGTAAACACTCTTTTAACAGCTTCCCTAAGCTGTTGTCTCATCATTTATTTATTTATAAATAAAATATTCTGAATTACATTAATTATTCTTGACCCCACTGGGTCATCAATTACAAACTTAGCATAAAATATAACACAATGTTCCTCAAATAGCATTAAATTGTGTTTGCAAATTGGGGCATGTGACATACACACCCCCTTAAATTATAACATCATCCTTGATGTTATTTATTCATTGTCCTCAGAGTTCCCCTGAAATAGAATTGGATATGCATCTTGCATATGACTTTTCAATTCCCAGGTGGCTTCCTCTGGACTAAGGTGCTTCCATTGCACCTTCACCTAACCAATGGTGCGGTTCCGAAGCAAGATCTCCTTCCGCTCGAGGATATAATACGGTTCCACCAGAAAATCTCCTTCGGGTTCCACCTACACATCATTCCAATTAATAACATGAGTAGCATCATGTACATATTTTTTAATACATAAATGTGAAAATCATTGTGAACTCTTAAATTCGGTGATAGAACTAACTGATAGGCTACCTATCCGATCCTGGACAAGTATTTCAAAAGGACCACAATATTGAGGTGCTAGCTTGGCATAACTACCCAGCCTCAGAGAACTCTTTTTGGCTCTCGCCTTAATGAAAACATGTTTGCCTACCTGGAACTCCTTTGGAGTTCGTTTAAGGTCTGCTTGACTTTTCTGTCGATCTTGCGCACTTTTCAAATTACCTTGTACCTGTTTTACAATTAATTCCATTTCTTTCAATAATTCAGGTCCTAATACTAACTTGTCCACTGGATTACTCCAAGAGATGGGGGTATTGCATTTCCTTCCATACAAAATTTCGAAAGGACTATACCTAGCTAAAGCTTGATAATGATTATTGAAAGCAAATTCTACCAGGTGTAAATATTCTTCCCATTTACCTGGCTTCTCCTTTACATACATTCTGAGTAGATCCTCCAATACCTTATTTACTCTTTCAGTCTGTCCATTAGTTTGAGCATGGAAAGATGTACTAAAGTTTAACGTAGTATTTAATCCTTTAAACAAAGAAATCCAAAAATTACCTGTAAATTTAGGGTCTCGGTCTGAAATTATCACCTTTGGTATTCCATGCAACCGAAAATTTTGTTTTAAGAAAATATCAGCAATATTTGCAGTGTTATTGAGTCATTTAAGTTCCAATTTTTAGGTAATCCAGTAACAAACTCAAGGCTAATTATCTCCCATTTCCAGCTAGGGATAGCCAATGGCTGAAGTATCCCAGCTAGATGTTGATGTTCAGTTTTTACTTGCCGACATTCAAAGCATCTAGCAATATATTCTTCCAGTTCATTTTTCGTGTTTGTCCAGAAATAATATTTTCTTAGCATGGTTATAGTTTGATGATAACCGAGATGCCCTGAATAAGGATTTTTATGAATTTCGTTCAAAATTAATAGCTTAATCTTAGGTACATTAGGCACATATAATCTGTCTTTATATAGTAATAATCCTTTTTCATTTAAGTTGTACCCTGTACTTAGACTTTCTATTAGATTCTCTTTTACTTTTTCTTGTAATTTTCGGTAATTTTCGTCTTGTTCTATTCCAGCTTCAAGTTGTTCTTCCAAGTTTGTTGTATAAGTGCTGATAGCTACTGTAAAATTCAGCTTTGCATTTCTACTTAATGCATCAGCAACCTTATTCTCCTTTCCTTTGATATGTTGAATTTCAAAATTGTATTCACTTAGAAAATCTAGCCACCTAGCTTGCCTAGCATTCAAGCTAGGTTGATCTAACAGGTATTTCAATCCTTTATTATCCGTCATTAAGATAAACTTTCTTCCAATTAAATGATGATGCCACATCTTTAAGGCATTTATGACATTAGCTAATTCTAAGTCATAGTTTGCATAATTTGTTTCATGAATCTTCAGTTTCCTAGACTCATAAGCAATGACATGTCCGTCATGAGTCAATACCCCACCTAAACAGTCATTGCATGCATCAGTACATACTATAAAATATGTATTAGGGTCAGCAATTCTTAATATTGGTGCGGTGGTTAATAATGTTTTTAACATTTTAAAACTGTCTTCGCACTTCTGATTCCAATCAAATTTCTTCCCCTTTTTCTGCAAAGAGGTTATCGGATTTGTAATTCTTGAAAACCCTTCGATGAACCTTCGGTAATAACCGGTAATCCCCATGAATGATCGGATGTTAGTTACGTCTTTTGGGACTAGCCAATCTTTCATTGCCTTTATCTTTTCGGGGTCAAACGAAATTCCTTGTTTAGTCACCACATGACCTAAATAATGGATTTTATCTTTAAAGAAGTCACATTTACTAAATTTCGCAAAAATTTGATGTTCTCGTAACTCTTGCAAGACAATTTTTAAGTGTTCTTTATGTTCTTCTTCAGATTTTGAGTAAATTAATATGTCGTCAATAAATATGACCACAAATTTATCCAGATATTTGTGCATTACATTATTCATTAGACACATAAAAATAGTCAAAGCGTTAGTAAGCCCGAAAGGCATAACGACAAACTCTTAATGTCCATATCGAGTTCCAAAGGTTGTTTTAAAAATGTCTTCATCCTTAATTTCGACCTGGTGATATCCAGACTGTAAATCAATCTTTGAAAACATTGTAGCTCCACGTAGTTGATCAAATAGATCATCTATGCGAGGTGACAAGTATCTGTTCTTGATAGTCATTTTATTTAATTGACATTAATCTATGCATAGTCGTAAAGTTCCATCCTTCTTCCTAACAAAGATGGCAGGTGCCCCCTAGGGACACACACTGGGTCTAATATAATTCTTATCAATAATTTCTTTTAACTGTGAGTTCATTTTATTTAGTTCGAGTATATTCATTTGGTAAGGGGCTTCTGAGCTGGGCACTGCACCAGGTACCAGCTCAATAGTAAAATCTAATTCCTGTTTCGGAGGCAGTCCTGGAATTTCTTTCGGAAATACATCTGAATATTCCTTTAGAATCGGTATATCTTCCAATTTTAATTTATCTATGTTTTTTATGTTTTCTTCATCGGTTACTGTTACTGCATAAGCCTTACAGCCTTTCCTAACAGCTCTCTTAAGCTGCAAAGCAGAGATCTGCCTTACTGCTATTTTCTTAGGGATTCCCTTTACACTTATTAACTTTCCATCATTATTTATGCAAGTAAAGGTTTTATCAAAGCAATTCAAGATCACCCTATGTTTCTCTAACCAATCCATACCAATCAATATATCATATGAACCTAAAGGTAATACATTGATTTTAACAAAAGTTTCAAACTGGTCCATAGTTACTGCACAATTCTTTACAAAGCTCTTTCTCTTTCCACTAGTAGCTAACTAAACTAACCAAGATCTTGCAAACTTTTCAACTGGAAGTTTACAGTTTTCTACCAAATTAGGAGAAATATAGCTTAAACTAGCTCCTGGATCAATTAAAATAGATATAGGTATTTGATTTATATTACCTTCCACTTCCACCATGGAAGTTTGATAGTCTGCTTGCCGATTCTCTAATGCTACATTGATCTTGGGCATTGTCCTCACTAGATCACCAACAGTCATCTCCTCCTGTATTGTGTGGATGTTGCTAACAGTCTTCTTCTGATTGGGGTAGACGGATGCATAATGTGGACCATTTCATTCCCAACACTTTATGGGTTCTTTTCGTTCAAAGTTCTTTGTATAGTTACTATGGTTGTTAACAGATTCTTTATTCCTTTGATTATTCTGATTGGTCTGTGAATTACTTTTATTCCCTTGGCAATTCTTATTAGGAAAATGTCTGGTGTTATTATTTTTAGAATTTCGATTAGGTACAAACTCTTTCTTCTTTTGTTCAAAGTTATTATTCCTTTTCGCCTTCCAGTTGGCCATACTCTCCTTTTTACGATTCTGTTCATAACAGAAATTCACTTTTCTCATTGCTTCTTCTAGAGTTTTCAGATTGTCATACTCAATCTTGTCCTTTATATGATAAGGTAAACAGCTGAGAAACCACTATACCTTGGGTTTCTCATCCACAGTGTATGGCACATACCTAAGTAGACTTAGAAATTTACTATTCAGTTCTTTCATAATCATTTTACCCAGTTTTAACTCATAGAATTCCTTAGCCCTTTCCTCATAGTACTGTTCAGCTAAAAATTTCTTTTTGAAATATTTCTTGAATGTGCTCCAATTTATGTTTTTCTCTATTATACCTTTTACTCTTTTTAAGTCCTGCCACCATATATCAGCTTTTCCTGTAAGATTATAAATAGCCATCCTGGCCTTCAGTTGATTAGAATAGTTATAAATTTGGAAGTATTTCTTCATCCCGGATAGCCAAGATTTTGCTTCTTCCCCTTTTTCAGTTTCTCCATTAAATGTTGGCGGCTTGATATTCTTGAACTCCCCGTAGATTTCTTCATAAGTTTTATATTTTCTTTTCCTAGTATGGTGGTTATCTTCACTACTGTCACTAGTATAATCAGAATTTTGTTTATCACCATATACTTCGAAAGATGAGCTACTTTCGTTTTTAACTTGTTTAGTCTTTTTATACTTATGTTGATAACCTATATCTTCAAACTCATTTCTTTTACCCTTTCCTTGAGTATGAAATCTTGCTATTAAGATCTGATTAAGCTCCTCTTGATCTCTCAGAATCCTCTCATTTTCTTTCTTAACTGATTCCATCTCTGATTTTAATTCTTTAATTGTTTGTACTAGTTCAGAAGAATTATTGGTTATATATCCTTGTATAGGTTCTTTTTGAATATTATCTCATTCAGTGTAAGGAGATTCCTCATCCGCATATTCTTCCAATCTATCCATACCTATCATTAACTCAAAAACAAATTTCTCTGTGTGTATCGGTCAAAGAAAACAACGTCAGCATAATTATTTAAATTTACTGTTCCACATAAGCAAGTTGAGATGCAATAATTCCTAGTGTTTGAACCTTGTGCTCTGATACCACATGTAATAATCCAAATATTCATAAAAATTTAAAAAAATTTAAAGTGACATAAAATGTCTAAAGTCGCAGCTAAGTAACTGCTAAATGTTATCGGAAAAATGAAACAGTTTATAAAAGAACATGGGATTGCTTCTTTAAAAGAACCTGTAAACTAATGGGTGTAATCTTAAACACCTGTATTAGTACTATTAATGACTTAACAGCTTTAGTTCTATCAGAGTTAGAAAAAGACTCGGATTTTGCTGCTGCTAGATATACCGATGATTAACTTTTGTCACATAGGTAATAATTCTTATATGAGATCGGGGCTTACTTAGCATTCTGCTAACTCAATTGGACTGCTGGTTCCTTACAGGTTTAGCAGGTAAGCGTAAGATCCAGTAGGTGTTATTTAAAATTACGTCGAGAACTACTTCTCTAGCATGATTAAGATGCTAGTTTTAGAAAAGGTTTAAATATGCAGCTTGTCTTCAAGGAGGTAATGTCAATTCTTTTTCCATTTTTATAAATCCATAGTTGTATTTATAACTAACACCATAATGATTTTCTATCAAAAATATAAATGAGGGTTTAATTTGCAAGAGTAAGTACTTACCAAAGTTCCTTCAATCGTATGAAGATTATTCTCTAAAAGTCTAAAGAACACAGTTTTATTTTCTTGTGTTTAAAGTAATGGTTATTTATAAATTTCCATAGAGAGAATAGAGTTCATGGTTTTGGGCTTAAGTTCACTTCAAACTATTTAGTGTTCTTGCAGCTATTCTCACTTCAAGACTCAATAGATGTCCTTCTCTTAAAGAATGATCAAATTACCTATGTTTTTCAATTATAATTTTAACAATGAGTTATTAGGAAATTATCAGAATTCTCTAACATTTTTAGTCTTCAGTTTCTCGAACACTCCTTCAACAAAACAGCATAAAGGTTATGTTTTTATAAGTTTATGGCTTTTCCTTTTTACTATAGTCATAAGCTATAATATAACCATCTCATAACTCTTTTACTATTTCATAATAATACACCATCTAATCAACCTGTTTGAATAACATGAAGATATTCTAGGGTAACAAGAGTATCCAAGTTTTAACCTAAGGTAGAATACCTAAGTATCAACCACTATGATGAAATCGAAAGATGACAATCATATATTGTATAGTTTTGAAATGATTGTTGGTTTTGAAATAATGCAAATGTTTGATTGTTGCGCTGACTATAGGTTTCGACCCACGCTTGGAGAAGTATTTGGATGGACACATGGATAGGTTACATCCACTCAAGGTTTGACTTAAAACCTTGAAACCCTACTCATTTTCTTTGTGTAGCGAGAGTTCATCCTTTATGTTGGTCAAGCTAAGAGCTCATGGCCACGAGAGGCATGTAACCACCTTCAAACATTGGCATCGCACCTACAACTTCTACGTTGTGACTATTGGGAGAAGTTGTTAATAGTTTAGGTCTTTTCAAGTGTTGAATAGCTACAGTGAGAGTGTGTATTGACTTTTCTTTGTGGCTCGAAGGTTGTGCTTTCCTTTAACCTGTAACTGATACTCATAGCTTCTGCCTTCATCTGGTTGAGTCAATTTCCTTGTGTTTCCTTCATAGACGTGACTTCACATCTTCTTGCCTTTTGGCATGGTGCCAAATGCGACCTAGTGTGGCCATCTGTCCTCAGCTTCAACTCCAAGTTTCAACAGGTAAAGACTTACCCTAAACTCAGGTTTAAATTTGTTTTATTATGAGGGTTTTTACAATTTTTATGCAAACAAAGTATTTATAATGATACGGTTTGATTCTTGCAGGTCTTTGCTCTTGGTTCCGACGATGTAGGTGAAAGCGAGCTCACTCTTCAGTTATTACATGAGCATCCAACTGGTAAGCCCTAGTTCGAACGAGGGTTTCTTCCTGCATGACGTTGTGGTTGTTGGAAGTTGGTTCTTGTGGTTGAAAATATGGCATGGCCTCGGTTCTTGGTTAGCTTACGTTTAAAAGCTTGTTTGTTATTACAAAAGTTTTAGAAACCCTTAAAAGGGTACTTAGCTAAGCATATGAAAATGAAATGAAATACTGATGTTTTAGCTAAGCATATAAAATTTTAACATGGTATCAGAGCTAACCTGAACAGGACAGCTTTCACAAGGTGAAATAGCTCTCTCTCTCTCTCCCCGAAAGAAATTAGGGTTTTCAGGGAAATTTTTGAGTCTCGAAAAACTACTTGCATAGAAAGTTGTGCCCTCCCAAAGCACATCTTTTAATCCTGGAATCAATTTTTTTGGATGTGTGAGTCTCCAAAAAAGTCAAACCCTAGTTTGACAGCTGCACTAGAAAATTACTGAACCAGAAAACTGCAGAAGCTGAATCTTGCAAGTTCGATTTGGAAGGTGAAGAATTGAGATCTCTAGAATCCAAGCACATCAATCAACTCACCTCATTCAAGCACATCTCCTGGTAACGTCAGTTTCTCATTCCACAAAATTTCAATTTTTTTGTAATCTTTTGACAAGATGGCCCCAAGCACTAAGCTTGAGGACAAGCTAGAAGGCATAGATAATTTCCGAGCATGGAAATACAGGATTGGTCTCATTCTCCAAGAGAATGATCTTGATAAGTATGTCAAAGAAGAAGTGTCAAAACCTGAAGAAGCTGAAGCCAAGGAGAAGCATAGAAAGGATATGATTAGGGCACAAAGGATTATTGCGGACTCCATCAAGGATCACTTGATTCCTCAAGTGTCATCTAAGAAGACTCCAAAAGAAATGTATGATGCCCTTTCCAGAATGTATGAGGGAAAAAACATCAACAGGAAGATGAATCTAAGAGCTCAACTGAAGAGCACCAAGATGAATCATGGAGAATCCATCCAAGACTATTTCACAAGGGTTTCTCAGATCAAAGAGCAACTAGAAGCTATTGGAGATAATATTGATGAAGATGAAATGGTTATGGCTGCTCTCAATGGTATCACTAGACCCTGGGAGTCCTTCGTTCAGATGATGTGTGCTAGAAAAGAAAGCATGAAGTTTGATGTTGTATGGGAAGACTGCATTCAAGAGGAGACTAGAGTGGCAAATAGAGAATCCTTACTAAAAGAAGATGATCAAGCCCTAGCCACTCACACCAAAAGAAGAAGAGGCCAATCTAATTTCAAGGAGTCTCAACCTCCTAGAAGAATTCAAAGGGTAAGATAAATACCTCCCATTAGAGGCTATTCTGATTTTGAATATTTTCATTGTAACAAGATAGGACACATTGCCCAAAATTGTCCTGTGAAGAGGCAAGAATATAGGAAGAGGATCAACAACAAAAAAAGACATCATGCTCATCTAGCAGAATATGAATATGAAGAAGAAGAAGAAGAAGGACCTCAAAGAAAACAAGCAAGAGAAGAAGATGCAGAAGACTCATGTGCTATTCTCTGCACTCTCTGGATCTATAACTCCTGGAGAAGACACTTGGCTTATTGATAGTGGTGCTTCAAAGCACATGACGAGACAAAAGAAAACTTTGTCCAAACTTGAAGAAAATATTTCTCCTCAAAAAGTATCTCTAGGAGATGACTATCAATATTTGATCAAAGGAGTTGGTAAAGCAAGATACAAAATTGATTCAGGTAATCCCCTAAAGATGAAAGATGTATTATATGTACCTGGTCTAAAGAAGAATTTACTTTCTATCTTATCTTTAGATAAGAAAGGATTCAGAGTTGATTTCATAGATGGCCAAGTACTCATGTGGCCCAAAGGGAAGAATATTGAAGATGCAATCATTATTGGTGAAGAAGAAGGAGGCTTGTATAAACTCAAGGGGCACTCAGAAACAGCCCTTGTGCATGAGTCCACAGACCCTAGTGAACTATGGCATAGAAGGCTTGCCCACATTAATTACAAGGCTATACCTCATGAGAACAAAGTAGTGACGAGATTACCAGACATGAAGATCAAGCATGAAGGCATTTGTAAAGGATGTGCAAAGGGAAAGAACATCAAGAATCCATTTCCAAAAAGTGAAACTAAAACAAAAGGTACGTTGGAATTGATTCATTCAGATGTTTGTGGTCCAATGTCTTCTACATCCTTAAGTGGATTTGAATACTACATCACATTTATTGATGATTTTTCAAGAAATACTTGGATATAATTCTTGAAAGCAAAGAGTGAAGTGTTTGATAAATTCAAGGAGTTCAAAGCCTTGATAGAGAATATTTCAGACAAGAAAATAAAGACACTCCATTCAAACAATGGAGGAGAGTATACCTCAAAATATTTTGAGGCCTAAGTGCTGAATATATTGTTGTTGGTCGAAAGGTCAAAGTGCTGAAGTTATTGTTGATCGAAAGGTCAAAGTGTTGAAGATGTTGTTGCTGATCGAAAGGTCAAAGTGCTGAAGATGTTGCTGATCGAAGAATTCAAAGTATTGATGATGCTGAAGACTGAAGATTGAAGATGAAGACTACATGATGTTGAAAATCTTCCAATGATTTATAGATGTGTTACCCTAATGATGATGATGATGTCCTCTATTTCTCTATTATCATTGTCATTGTTGATGTTGTTGTAGAATATCCTTCTCGTTAAGGGGGAGTGTTGAAATATTGTAACTTCAAAGAATATTCTATATGTATATTTTTTTGTAGTCCCCGATGGTCCTACCAGGAGAACCACTTGTATTACTTTGTACCCCGATGCTTCTAATCGGAATAACTAATAAGAGTCATGAGGTAGTCCCTTCTAATTGTAAAGGTGGGTCATTAGCACCCCAGTGTGGTTACTTGAGCCTACATGTGTAACTCGAGCCTACATGATTTAACTCAAGCCTACATGTTGGATGAGTTAATTAAAGTGAACGTATGAATTTAAATAGAGGTGTAGCGCTCCTCATTTGGAGCACACACACTCACTTGTGTAGTGCACTAGTGAAGGAGAGAAGTAGCTGGAGAAGAAGGAGGACCAGGATTTTGATCTCCTTGTTGGTTTTACCTTTTATCTTGTTGGGGCATCTATATTGAGGAAGCTTTTGCTGGGTTTTTCCCTTTAGGGTTTTCCCAGGATAAATTTGTGTTGTTCTCGTGATATTGTTTCTTTTAGTGATCCTATTTATATGCTGTTGTTATGAAAATGAAATGAAATACTGATGTTTTAGCTAAGCATATGAAAATTTAGCATTTATTGCATTAGTGAGCTTCATATCAAAGTGTGGAAACCTACCAAAGAAGGCCCAAACTTCTGTTTGACTAGAGTCAGGTTTTTCTCTTCAAACACAATACCTATGTAGTGTTTTGACATCCAAATTAAAAAATTTGGATGTAGGCTTAAGAAGATGAAGGGCCCTAGTGCTTATGTTCACAATTTATTGTGACAAAACACAGTGAGCCACATTACGGTCCTTTGAATGAGATTTCTTTCCAGTTGTACTAAATGAATCTACGAAACTTCTAAAAATATGAGAACTTGGTTCAAAACAGTTTATAATATGTATCCTTAAGTTTCTCCTAACAACAGTCATACACCTAGATTTTAATAATAATAAAAATAATCTAAATTTATCTCCATCACATTTAGAATCAAAATAACTAACAAGTATCTGATGAGTTTGATATGCAATATTGTGTTTAGACAATGTACCTTCAAGTGAACCAATGAGACTTTCATCGATCTATATACATTTCATATTTCTTTGGAATGAATTTTCTAATGGAGGTAGGGAGGTTGGAAATGTACCTTGTACCATATCACTCAGTCGGTTTGGTTTTTCAACATGAGCTTCATGTCCTTCTCTCTCTTTCTAGTGGCTAGATGTTGGCAATTGGACATCCTCTTGGATAGTATCAACAACATTGTCTTCTTTGAGCATACGGTCTCCATGCAATGTATCTCTAACTTCATCACTTATATGCCCACATCTAACTAAATCAACAAAGTTTTTAGGTGGCCTTGATGCGCACCTACGTTTTACTCCTTGATAATTTCCATGTGGTTCTTGTTCTTCAAATACTGTGTAAATTGAAGGTCCCTCAAGTGAATTCTTATGTCTTTCTTGTTGTGGATTGGCAGGAAGAACCATGGAATCCTCTACAACCAAAATGGTTTGAGTGTCCATGGAGTGTATTTGATTGGTCGTGTCATTTCTTTTCTTTTCTCTAATTTCTTCAAGTAATTATTTGGGTATATTCTTCCTTGCCAATTTCCTTTCTTGATTGCACGTATTTCCCATCACTACAGTGAACAATGATCTTTGGTGCTCCTCAATTGGAGATTCTCCAAGATTAGTATTTTTGTTTCCTAATTGTGTCTATAGTCCACCACAATTATCATTGAGAAATATTGCCTTTGATGCTCCTCAATTGCAAGAAAACTAATGGTGGAGATGCTCTATGGTGGTCCTCAATAGGATATTATCCAAGTTTTATATGTTTCTTGATCAATTGTGTTTAGATACTCCACCACAATGACCAATGAGATATTTCCTTTGATGCTCCTCAATTGCAAGAAAAATAATGGTGGAGATACTCTATGGTGCTCCCCAATGGGAGATTCACCAAGATTGATATTTTTCTTGCTCAATTGTGTCTAGATACTCCACCACAATGATCAATGAAATATTTCCTTTGATAATCCTCAATTGTAAGAAAAATAATGGTGGATATTCTCTATGGTTCTCCTCAATAGGAGATTCTCATAGCTTGGTGTTTTTCTTGCTCAATTGTGTCTGTACTCCACCACAATGATCAATGAAATATTGACTTTGATGTTCCTAAATTGTAAGAAAATTAATGGTGCAAAATTGGAGATGGTTTATGGTGTTTTTCTATTGAATTATTTAACCTTGTCCAATGTCTTTGGTTCTCCAAGAAATCCTTATACACTTGTGATGGAGTTGGTGAATGCAATCATTAATTTGTGAGTTGTTCTTGTAATGGAGAGAGTGAATGCATTATCTAGTGTTATCACTCATAATTTATCCTTTGGTTGTGGAAGTATAGTTCCAAAGTAACCTTTCAAACCAAACTTTAGGAGGAAAGTTGGATTCTTTCCTACCAGAGAGGGCTCTCTCAAAAAATAGATACAGTGGCCAAAGATATTTTTACATAAACTGAGATTAATGATGAAAATGTATGAAACAAGAGGATATCATTGGGCATGGAGTCAATAAATAAAAAATTATTTAAGATGCAAGAGATTAATGGTTGAACAAAGCAATGACAGATACAAGATAGACATCATTTTCTCAGACATTTAGGCATTGCAATATGGCATTGATTAAGAAATACAATCCATTAGCACAGAGCATCACAAGACTAATTTTGTATTAACTTTAGAGGAATAAATCAAAATGTTTGAAACCAATGAACCAAAGCATCAAAGGATGAATTCCAATTCATTTACTCTCACTCAAACATGAAGGAATAATACAAAAATGGAGTGGAAATGGGAAATACATTCACATGAGAAAATTACAATTTGAAAGAACAATGGCACATGGCCCATGAATCTCTGTCTTGAAAAGTTTAAATTTTTTTCTCTTTGCAACTTTATAAATATAAGAATTGAAATTACACTACGCGGTAGTATTTTTCTCTCAAATCCAACCCCAACTACATTACAAATCATAAACTATATAGATCGCTACCTTAACAAGTTGTTCCTATCTTCTAGGACACAAATCCAATCTACATACTCAAAATAGAACTAGGTTGCAAGAAATCTAGAAAAGACTACCAATTATCTCAAGTTTTTGAGCTGTTGGAATCAAATTCATTGGATTTGGAATGATCATTTGAAAAATTTCATCTATGGTGTGCATATAATTCTTGAAACAATCTGGAAAAAATATTTAATCTTTGTTGCTAGGTATCCAAATATGGAAATGTTACCTTGAATCAAATCTAATTTTCCATATCCACCTCAAAAATATTTCAAATAAAATATTTCCCAAATCAATTTCCAATTTTCCCATATCCATTTTTGAAAAATCCATTTTCAAATATTTGGGAATAAATAATATCCATTAAAATCAATTCCGGCCTTGGTTTTTGAAAACCACATCTTCCATTAAAAACCGTGTCTTGTAATAATTCTCCATTCACTTTGCATTTGTTTATAAATTTCAATTATGAAATTCAAAAATAATTTCTCAAAATCATTTAGTGAAAACCATGTATTGTTTTTCCCACATCTTGTATTTTGAATTTAAATGTTTATTAATTTCATCAAATGAAATTCAAAAACAATTTTCCTAAATAAATGAAAATTCATAAACAATTTTCATTTCATGTCTTGTTTTGGATTTGGAGCAAGACTTGCATTCGAGAGTGATCAAGTTTATAGAATAATTTTTTTAAAGATCACGAAAAAGATAATATGATTTAATGTTTTGGTATTTCAAAAATTACGGAGAGTGGTTTATTCTTACCGCTTTTTGGTAATGAGGAATTTACACGTGGTAAGTGGTTAAAATTCGGCTACCACTTCAAAAAATTACCCCTCGAGCTAGTTGAGTCACCGAATAAATGGTGGCCACTCATCCAAACTTTAGTCCCTTCCAAAGTTTAATATAATGTTTTTCAATATTTGTGCCAAGACTAAATCATAATGTGAATTAATTTTTGGTTTTAAATATTAATATAAATATTTTAAAATAAAACATATATATTAATATCTATAAACCTTTTTTTTTATTTTTGAGAAAGGACTTGGGCATATGAGGCTTATAATATGACTATGTGGATAGGGTATGTGGGATTAGACTTAATAATGAAAGGAATAATGAGATAAATCTTTACTCGTGGAGGACATGCCTGTTTTGGAAAAAAATAGTCAAATGAAAGATTAAGGTGATGGGAACTTGACATAGCTAGTGAAATTTTTAAAGTCTAAGTGCAAGGATAATACAAGGACGAAGGGATTTGGAGAAGCAAATGCATAATTGGAAAGAGATCAAATTTAAATTTTGCCTTACTTGTTAACCCTTGGTCACATTAAAATCAAAATTTGAACCAAACCATATCTCCTTCCCTTACCTCTTCGAATCCATTCAGAACAAAATCTATGCTAATGTCTAGAACCAGTCATTACGGTCAGATTGTATTTTCCGTGAAACCTATTACGAGTATTTCTTGAATAGGGATTGCTTTTATCTATACAGACACAAAACACGTATGCATATTGTTCAACTAAAATGTGTATGCATTTTGTTAAATTATAATGTATACGTGTTTGTTCTAGTAATGTTTAGCAGCATTTAAGAAGGTGGTTCCACGACTAAGGGATCATTAAATGTTTAATACGAATTAACGTAAACCCCCTAACACACACACACCCTCCCCCTCTCGCCCCCTAAATCTTATTAAATCCCTCTCTCACTTCCCTACTCCTCCAGCTACACCTAACCCCCACCCTTCTCTACACACACAAACACGCACACACAACATTTGTATGCCTTCCCCTACCACTAATCCCTCTCCTCTCCATCTCTCTCTCTCTCTCTCTCTCTCTGTCCTACTCATATATTTCTCTATATCCACCCTTCATGAAAGATGATCATTCTATATACCTATCCATCCAAAGGGGTTAGTGAGGGTTAGAGAAAGAGAGAGAGAGAGACAATGAGGAATGGTAATGGGCTAGAGGTAGAGATATAGGGGGATTGTTAAGGGGTTAGAGGTAGAGACAAAGGGGGTTGTTAAGAAACTAGGGGTAAGTGACCTAATGGAGAAAGAGTGAGAGAAGGAGTTAGTGAGGGTTAGTGTGTGTGTGTGAGAGAGTGAGAGAGAGAGAGAGAGAGAACCAATTGGGCAATGGTGTGTTGTGGTTGAGGCAG
>LPNX010673579.1:221026-261765 GCA_001517045.1 Pseudotsuga menziesii | reverse complement strand
TAAGAGTTAAGGGGGAGAGAGAGAGAGATTGGGGGATGATAAGGGGTTAGAGGTAGAGGTAAAGAGGGAGTGTTAAGGGTTTATAGGTAGATATGGAGGGGGATTTTAGGAGATTATGGGTGAGTGGAGAAGGGGAAAAGAGGGTGAGAGGATGGGTTAGTAAGGGTTAGGGAGAGGAACAAAGAGAGAGAGAGGGCATCAGGGTTAGGTGTAGCTGGAGTAGTAGGGGAGTGAGAGAGATTGAGAGAGAGGGTTAGTATGAGTAAGGAGAGAGAGAGAGAGAGAGAGAGAGAGAGAGAACCAATGGGGAAATGGTTTGTTGGGGGATTGGGGAAGAGATGTGGGGTGGCAGTTAGGTGTAGGTGGATGAGTTGGGGAGAGAGAGAGAGAGAGAGCCAATGGGGAGGTGGTGTGTTAGGGAATATATAGGGAGGTGGGGGTCAAGTGTAGGTGGATGAGTTGGGGAGTGAGATTGAGAGACGAGGTTAGTAAGAGTTAGGAGGAAGAGAGAGAGAGAGAGAGAGAGAGAGAGAGAGAGAGAGAGAGAGAGATCAAGGGATGATAACGGGTTAGCGGTAGATATAAAGGGAGGGATGATAACGGGTTAGCGGTAGATATAAAGGGAGGGATGTTAAGGGTTAGAGGTAGAGACAAAGGGGGTGTTAGGAGATTGAGGGTAAGTGGAGTGGAGGAGAAAGAGAGTGATAGAAGGGGTTAGTAAGTATTAAGCAAAGGATGGGATAGAGAAAGGGGAGGTAGAGGTTAGGTGTAGGTGGAGGAGTAGTGGGAGTGAGAGGGAGTGAGATAGGAGATTAGTATGTGTTAAGGGGAAGAGGTGGGGGAGAGAGAGGGGGGGCTAATGGTTTTGGGGAGGAACTTAGGATGATTAGAGAGAAAAGGGGGTATAAGTGAGGAGCGTGAGTGCTTGGGTTAGAGAGAGAGAGAGGTAATGGGAGAGACATTGGGGGTTGGTAAGGGGTTAGAGGTAGAGAGAGAATGGGAGTGTTAATGGGTTAGAGGTAGAGACAGAGTGGGGTGTTAGCAGATTGGGGGTAAGTGGATCAGGGGAGAAAGAGAGTGAGAGAGGGGATTAGTAAGAATTAGGCAAAGGAGGTGGGAGAGAGGGGGGGGGGGGTTAGTGGTAGGGGAAGGCATATGGGTATGTGTTTGTGTGTGTGTGAGAGAGAGAGAGAGAGAGAGAAGAGGGTGTTAGTGGGTTGGGGTAATGTTAGATTCAGGGGGGATTTTAAGGATCCATAATTTTATCAAAGTGTGGAAACCTTGGAGAATGTTACCAATTCTTAAATTTGAAACCATAAAATGTTTGGAGTTTAAAAAAAAAATATTCAAAATTTTAAGGACTTTATAGTTTTTGGACAATTTTGGAAATTTTTAGAGAAAAAAAAACTATCCCATGGAATTTGGGTGAATCATCTTTGGAAAAAAGGAAAATTGGTGATTTTTTTTTTGAAAAAAAGGTCGAAGAATAGCCCATGTTCTAAATTTCACCCCTAAAATTTTCCTTGGTTAGATTACTGTGGGGGTATTTGGGAGTTGTAGAGGGGGTGTGTCAGACAATTGCCATAGCCATTTTCCATTGGATTGTGTCCATAAAATTAGAAAATTGCAGCATTTATATCCTGATTGTATCTACTATAGTATAATAAATGCATTCTCCTTTGTCAAAGCATGGGAAACAACAAGAATATTGGCATTCAGAGGAAATAGTTGTGGAATATCTACTTCCTCAAGGTGTCTTCAAATGAATTTAAAAAAATCATTAATTGAATACATCAAACCTCCTGCACAAGGTTGTAATGTAAGGTAATCTTCAAAAAGGGTTGAAAATCCCATAGTAGTCTAGGGATTCCTTTCCATTAACTTGGTCTAGTTACTTGTGGAAGCAGGAAGGATAAAATTTAGAGAGCCTCGTTCTTTGATGATATCCCCACCTTCAACTACGAGGGGGATATTCTCGCAAATACTTGTAAATTGTCCAGGTCAAATATGGTTACTTGTAGATGAATAGTGCAAAAAATGTGCGGTGGTGATAACAAGCTTACTATCTGTTGAGTCTAATACTACATGCAAGAGTCGCTCAACAAACTTTGAGATAGAAATATTTCTAATTTTAGGGTGTTGATTCAACCTTCTTGAGGATCTAAATTTATAATTTCCTTATGAGTAGATTCAAGAATGAAATAAAATTTGGCAGCACTTCCAAGCTCCCCAAACCATTTGGCCATCTACAATATGTTTGACTCCTTAAACGAAAGATAAATTCTTATGTAGAAGGAAACATTTGATACACTTTCCAAATCTATGTTTTTGGAAGAACTTACATGCTTCAACAAAGGAGATTTTTCCAGGTGACTTGAAAGTTCCTTCCAATTTTCAACAATAAAACCAAGAAGTTCAACATATTGATTTTCAACAAGGCCTTTCAACCAACAAGATGAACGAATACAAGGAGAATACCAATTTTTAGACACATTAACCATGCCCAAAAAATTCAAATTGTTATAAAATTCATGGTTATCAAGGTAAGGATGGACTATATGTACATTACGAGAAAAATGATGACTGCAGTCACTTTTTTGACATTGTCCTCTCGCTTTCTCTAGAATGCATTTAAAATATATGAGTATTTTCCAAGCTTTTGTTGGTTTACAAAGATGGTTATCCCTAAATATATGACATCATACAAAAGCACTTCCTCAACTTCCAATTGAGTCTGAATAACATCTCTAAGTTGTGTAGATGTGGATAACAAGGAGTTTCAAAGGGAAGGCATCTAAAGACCCAAGTTTTTGATGATAGAGGCACATTACACTTATGCTGTTTCATGGATTTGTTCCAACAACATTGTTTGGAGGTAGTTATCCTGCCCTTACGATGATAAATTTCGTATCCATTTTATGTTGGATTGTGTGCATAAAATTAGAACAATCGCACCATTTATTTATTGATGTTTATCCCCTTAAATCTCTAGATTGGTGATATTTGAAGCACTGGGTTGGCCGTATTTGGAATCCATGGATTCCCTACATGCTACTGGTGAATACAGAGGTATGGGGAACATAGAAAATATCCAATTCAACCCTCTTTCTATATATATCTCCTAATCCCCCTACCCCTAATGCCATAACACCCCCCTCTCTACCCACAGATAACCCCCCCTCTATCTCTTTCATACTCCCCCTCACACACACACAGTCTCTCTCTCTCTCTATCTCTCTCTATCACCTCCACCTGTACCTAACCCTCACCCATATTTGACTCCCCCAACCTCGTAAATTATCCCTCTATCTCTACCTCTAACCCATTAACACCCATGTATCTCTCTACCTCTAACCCCTTACCACCCCACAATGTCTCTCCCTTTTACTCTCTTTCTCTCTACCTCTATTCCCTTAACACCCCCACCTCTCTCTACCTATAACCCCTCAACACCCCATAATATCTCTACCTAACCCTTACCAACTCCACAATCTCGCTCTCTCTCTCTGTCTCTAACCCCTTAACACCCCTTCTCTCTCTACCTCTAACCTCTTACCACCACCCCTCCTTTTTCTACCTCTAACCCCTTATCAACCCCCCCTTTAACCCCTTACCATGTTCCCCCCACCTTTTCTACCTCTAAACCCTTACCATCCCCATTTAACCCCTTACCACCCCTCCCTTCTCTCCCTCTAACCCCTTACCACCTTGAATTCTTTTCAATATTATAATCGGCAAACAATAAAATTGTAAAGTTACAAATCACGCACATGTTTTGCAATGCTAAAACGCATGGAATTTTGTTTTGGAAAACTTTATATTTGAATTTGAAAAAAATGTGTGCATGTTTCTTAGCATTATGCCCGACCCTCCGCACATGCTGGCATGGCATTCCTATGACATGTGTCTACTTCATAATTTGCTTTGGATTTACCATGCTTGTGCTTTGGAGTATGATAAACCATGGCTCATTGAGCATTAGATCCAATTTTTCGGTATGGTTGTGTTTAGAAGCCGGTTACATTATGCTACAGACCATCAATTTTTATGAAATTTTAGACACATATAGTATTTTTTCTACAAATTCCAAATATGTAATTTTTAACATAATACATATTATTTTTCTATATTTTCCTTATGTTTCTCATGTCATGACTCCTTAACTCAAAAAACACAATGTTATTGTTTCATCCATAACTCTTCATTTTCTCAACCATTTTGAAAAAAAATTGTATGGTGCACTAAAGGACACCGACCTCTACATGCTACAAAAAAATTGTTTTGAAATAATTGTATTTAGAGCTTCAAAGGCTACACCCACACTTGGTGTACTATTTTCAAGGTTCGATTACTTAGATAATTAAAAACAAATTTAAAAAGTATTAAATTTATTTTGGAAAAATAGTGATGCACTAGTACTAGTTGTTCTCTAAATGTCTACTAGTTTTCATAAGTTGATTCCATCATTTAGGCACTCAAAGGCTGCATCCACAAAACATATACCTTATAATTTGTCTGAAAAATAAAAAAGTGATTGTTAAAAAGATAAAACTTTAGATAGTTAAGAACATTTTCAATAGAAAAAATTTATGTATTTGGAAACGTCATTAAATTTCCTACATTTTATCTTTTTTACTCATCACAAGATTCATTATGTATGTGTCTCAAAATATCCGTGTAAATTGAGGGATGCCTATTTTTTTAGTTTTCTACTGCATCTAAAATTTCAAAAGAGACCCTCATCAACTTGCACACATCCTGTAACTTCCCCTTTTATGAATTTGAACATTAGTAACCACTTGCACCTTTCTTATAGGAAAGTAGTGGCTAGGGCATGAGATAGTGTTTATTTTTAGTACTATATATCAATCTTTGTGTTGCGGGAAAACTTAGTATATGATTTTGGCCTTCACATTTAAGGGCATTAAATATTGTGATAACAAGTCCCCCCTAATGTGTGAGTTTGAAGGAAAGTTGAGGGCCAAAATAAATTATCTGATTTGCAGTATTGTTAGTTGTTGTTTCTCTTTGCGAGAGCTAATATCCTATATTTTCCTTTCTTCAAGAGGGGGTTTTCATTATTTTATTTTATTTCTTTATTGGTTCCCTTGATTTCTGAATTTTGTATTTGGATCAAAGAATTTTCAGTTTCTTCATCTCCTTTGACTTCCTCTTATTTATTCTTTAAAAAATTGTACCTATTAGAGTTCACGAGTGTATTAGGGTTGTTTGGTACTTTCTTTTTGACCATTTTTGTTTCTTCATTTCTTATTATTATTTGTTTGTACTTTCCCCACTTATTTTCTTTGTTCTAGTCCTTTGGTAACTGATTTGGATTTTTGAGCAATCATTAGCAATGTGCCCATATTTGTGGTACCAAACACACTTTAAATGGATGTGTCAATTATATGGTTTTTCGAGATGGATCCAACCTCCAACCTAGAGTTCAATAGCTTTGGGAGACCTTTCTTTCCTTCAACCTCTATGTAGATCTTGGCACATGCTTGCAGTTTTTTCTGAGGGCCTCACTTATCTATAAAGTTACGTAAGAGGTTCCCAATTTCTTCTAGGGTTTTTCATCCTAGAATATTTAGGGACAAACGAGTCTTACCCAAACATGGACAACAATGGGGATCTCTTTCTTTGGTTCAAAATATAAGGACCATATTGATCTAATCAAATAAGGACCACTACTACCTAGGAACCATGGTTCCATGTCAATCATAATTTTTTATTTTTCCAATAGGAAAGGAAGGAAACATTTCCAATAATAAAATTTGATTCTTCCTGTTAGAAATAGCTACCATAATTGTTGGATGCAATTATTTTACATCGTCAGGGAGGGATAACAAACCCATGAATTTGTTGTCCAACACTGACTCAAAGAAGAGCAATATAGTTTTAAAGAGTTTTCAAAGGATACATTAAGGCTTAGAGCTCCTTTAGTTCTCTTTGTGATCCTTTAGGAAAACCCATTCCATTTCACCTCATTTTTTTACAACATCCTTTGTGAAAGAGTGGAATGAAACAAAAACATAGTCAAAAGTTTGTCTAGACATGTCAGTGTGCGATGGGGACCTGTATCTCTTCCTCGGGAGGGAACGAACTAAATTAGACTTGAGACATTAGAGTGATCAAAATCCTAGTAGAGATCCTTTCATAATGATCGGGAGTTGAGTTTTTGTATATAGTTGTTTTTATTTTTATTTTTATATTTCATTGAATGTATTTTATGCTTTAGTTTTTGGATTGTATGTATACATACATTTGTTGGAATGTTTGTTTGATTGTATATGCATGCCTTTGTGCTTTCCTTTTTGTGCAAATAACATATGTTTCTACCGGAGAAATATAACCCCTCACTCATGTATCATGGATTCCAAGTAATACATTGATAACTTGTGAATGCCCCATGGATTTCCCCCTTTCCTGGTTTTTTGGATGGAGGATGATAGTAAACACCAACTAAAATAACGGATGGTAAATCCAAGGGACTCTATGAGATTTGATCTTGAGATCTCTATGAAATTTTGCATAAGAGAATATACAAATCATGTTAACCATGGGGAATTTGTGCAAATAATATTTTATTAAGTCATAATCATTCAGATAATATTCTTGGTGTTGGATTCCATCAATCTAGCATATTAATGCCACGAAACTCAAGAGTACAATTTAATTTGCCATCCTAGGGTGTGTAAGATTTCACAATGCCATGTACTATTTGTGTAGGTTTACCAATTAGCTAAGTTGAGACCTTGCAACAATGGGTGGCCCTGGTGGCATACAAGTGGTGCCCCCTTTTGGCTTCCTTGCACCAATTTCGCAAGGGATAAATGAATTGTAGAGAATAAATAGAAACTAAAGTCAATGTAATACCACATCTAGGGAAAACTAGTAGCATGCCCTTTTGACTTCTCATGTTTTGCAAAAACATAGGAAACTAACTAATTACACCATTGAATAAAAGTTGCAACAATTAAAGTATAAGCTAATCACACAACAAAAATAAAGTTGTAGAAATCAAATCTAATTTATAGTGAGAATGGATCCAACCAACAATGTGCTTTAAGAGTGGTCCCTTACTTTTGAAGCTTTGCAAACACTGGGATGAAACCCTAAACTAAAAGTATACTAAGAAAAATGGAATGACATAAACATATTAATCGTTAATGATAAAGAAGGGTTCATGTTTTCTTGGGAATTTCCTAAATCCCAAGTAATCCCTAATAGTTATACCCATCTTCCTTCAATGTAACAACACTGTATCAGTTTATGTCTCAATTTGGTAGTGAATTCAATTTTTCCGTAATATGAACTTGTTGGAGTGTGTACTAAGATAATGGAAATGGGCATACATCAAATATAGACATCCTTGATGTCAGCATGAGGGCCCTTGTATCAATAGCATTTTATAGATTAGATATATATCCAAAATAAATTGTTTCAAGCTCAGAGTTGAGGTGTTTAGGTGTTTAGCCAGAGAATAAGATCATGAAACCAGGTACAAAGTTTCTAGGGATTTCCCATGTAGTGATATTGGTTGTTTATGATGCCTCCTCTAATGGTATAGCAGTGATTTAGTTGGATATTATATCAGTTATTAATTTAGAAGTTTATTATTAAGAGCTTGCATCCCAACTTGTCATTTGTATCAGTCTTCTCCCCCCATTCATCAATATACATAGAAGAAACAATTCCATTCTTGACTGAGTTGACATCGCCCACATTACTAGGTGGGCTATTAGATTCTCCATTTTGTGGGTTTTCTTCCCTTGAGTTGGGATAATTTCCCTAATCATCATTGTTGGTAATGGATGGTTGTTAGGAGGGTTTTCCCATTCATAATCATTGGTGGTGGAAGGGTTGTTGTCTTCTATTTGTTCTCTTGTGCATTGGAATCTCTAGCCTCTGTTATAGAGAGATTGAACTAGGGATGATAAGTAAACTCTGTTGAAACTGAAAAATTGGTGAATTGGGTAAATCAATGGTGGTTGAGACAGTGGGGAAAGTAGTAGAGCTTGCATGGCTTTGAAATGAGAAGAAAATAGGATATATGGAAGTGGGTTTTGGTAGGGAATATGAGAAAGGATGATTGGTTTGGTGAACATTCTGAAACGTATTTGTAGATGTTGGAAAAACCATAGTCATTTCCTCTCAATCTCTTAATCCTATTGTAGACCACCAGACTCCATTTCATGAAATAATTACAAGGACTCAACCAAAAAACACTTTGAGCATAGCCTACAACCATGGAATTCCACAAAACAACATCCCTCTGAGATATTTTTTCAAACACATCATAGGAATCCTTCACACACACATTTTCCATACATTATCTAATAGCACTACCTAAATAGGAATCCAACTCGATCCCATATCTAACAAAATTTCCATGAATATCCTTCCCCTGCAGCCAATTTGTGTGAACTTCAAGAATGCAACAAAAAATAAACTTATTGAGCCAGATACTCGTCTATTTCATTTAATCATACATAGAAATGTTTCGTACCATAGCCCTTTTCTGGCATATCCTCTAATTATAGCATTCCCATGTTTCACTCTGAAATTTTGTCAAAGACGAGGAGAGAATCTTCTAAATCACCAAAAATAGTGGGAGGAAAAATTCCAATATCAGCGGTTCAACGTTAGTATAAGCAATTCTTAAAAGTTGGAATGAATTTGAGAATGTTAGTTAAAAGTAGCAGTATTATCTATAAGCTCATATAAGCTATAAGCTCGAATAGAAGAATCAATAGTTTCATTTTTGTATTAGCTGGAATGTCAGTTTTCAAATGTTCATTTCAGTAGAAGAGTGATAGTTCAAAATGTAAGTAAATGTTATAATGCCAGAGTAGAAGCTTTAGCTCAAATGTAAACATCAGTTTACTTGTTGACTTTAATGTTGGCTTTCTACCATAGGGCTTACTCAGCTGAGAGCCTACAACTGCATGAGGATTAAAGTAAGTATACCTACTACATAGACTCAAGCTGCATGTACTTCTTAGGATGGGATTCACGGCAGCTCTGATTGGCTTGAAAAATAGAGCATACCCTATAGTAGTGCGTACCAACCCAACTTCAATACCCCATCCCAAGGTTCGTTACCTATTATCGATTAACCATTGTCACAACCTAATTTTAAAGATCCAAGGAACATACCCGCCTTATTCTTAACCTTATTCTTATGCAAGTAGTTAAGCATAAAGCAGCTCCTCTCAATTTAGTTCAGACGAAGGGCAAGATCCACCCCCCTATACCAAGAGCCAGGGGTGAAGCAAGCCTTGTATTGTATATGTCCCGTTTAACCATTCCCATGTTTCTCTCTGAAATTTTGTCAAAGACGAGGAGAGCATCTTCTAAATCACCAAAAATAGTGAGAGGTATNTGTTTTTTTAAATAATGTATATAATAAAATATTTATTTTTAATATATATAATAAATAATATTGTTATTTATTTATAAAATATAATATATATTGTATTTATTTGTTGTTTATTTATATAATATGAAATTAAAAATTTAATAATCAAAATAAAATTTAAATAAAAAATTGATAAAAATAACATTGTCATTGCATAAGTTAAGACCACTAAAGATTTACAAGGTTCATATGATTGACCATGATTTCCTTAGACCAAAATGTTTCCGAAGAGTAAAAAAATACTGAGCCTAAGCCCAAATTTGATCACTCAATTGAGTAATAAGAAGAGGAGCCTCCACCTCCGAATCCTTCTAATAAATAGGCACATATTGATTCCTTTTCTATCAGTCTTAATGTTGTGAAGAAAGTAAATGTTGCTAACAATTATCTTATGACGCATTAGGTCATTATCTATGCATAGATAAGTGCAAGTATCATCCTCCATAGAGGAACCCTATGTTTCAAGAAGCTAAGGAATGCATCAAGCACCAAAAATAGGTTCTCCAAACTATTGAAGGACAATTTGGTGTTAGCACAAAACAAGGTGAAACGACAAGAAAACCAACATCACAATGAAAGGAACTTTGAAATTAGGGATTTGGTATTTGAAAGGCTACAACTATGTAAATAAATGTTATTTAAGCAACAAAAGGACACTATGCAAACTTGTGACACCATATTACTGTACCTGCAACATATGATGTTATCATACAACTCTTTTTAAAACCTTTTCTCAACCTCTTGAATAGTTTAGATTTTGACACTCGACAATTTTGAAAAGGATTTAGAGCTTGAATCATATTCTATAAATACACAATTAAGGTGAGGAAACATTAGGCAGAACATTACACTAAGGTCTCTTGTAGTTGATCTTTTAACATAGAACATTGATTTATCTACTCGACATTTGGCTTTCTCACATTGATTTTAGAGCTTAGAAAAACATGGAGTTTAATGAACCTTTATACCTTTTAAATGGCCTATCAATTGGCACTTGGTAGCCCTTGACAAATCTAGGGATGTGAAAAAACATTTTGAAAAGATGTCTTTGAGCATCCCAAACTAATTTTAGCCTTCAAAACCACATTTAAGAGCTTGCGATACATATTTTTAAAGCCTTTTCTTCAACCTCCTAAATAGTTTAGATTTCAAACACTTGGAAATTTTCAAAGGATTCAGAGCTTGAATCATATTTCTATAAATCTATAAGGTGAGGAAACATTAGGCATTACGGCTGCTAGGGAATACTGATTTTTGTAATCCCATTAAACTAATTTCTTGAGTTTTTTTCAAAATTCCTAAAAAAGGTTTATAGATTTCATAACCTGCTTGATCATATATTGTGAACTTATACAATCTATCATCATTTTCCGACCATTAGATACTCAAAGTTGTGTATTGATCCTTTTTACAATTATAAACGACTCTGTAAGTTAGGTTCCCAAATTCTTAAAGGGTGTTAGCTCAATGGAAGAGCGCTTGCCTTACAAACAGGAGGTTGGTGGTTCGATTCCTCCATGCCCTGAAGATATTATAATATCGGTTACACACAACTAAATTAGTAAGCAAAAAATAAGAGATAAGTGACTAAACAATGGGAGATAAGTGACTAAACAAAATGATCAAAATTCGTATATAAAACTACTAAAAACGAATAAATTAGTGACCAAAAAATGAGAGATGCGAAACTAGGCATTAAAAAGGATGCAACACGTGGCACTAATGATGAAGCCAAACATGGAGTTGATATGGTAGCAAAATAAGACACAAAACTAGGCATTAAAAAGGATGCAACACATGGCGCTAATGATGAAGCCAAACATGGCACTACATAGGAAGAAAAATATGGTGCAACAATAGAAGAAATATTTGGCGTCATTTTGGTAGCAAAACACGATGCAAAAAAGGAAGCAAAAATTGGTGCAAATTTGGAAGCGAAAATTGGTGCAAATTTGGAAGTAAAACATGGTGCAAAATGGGATGCTAAAGTGGTAGCAAAAATGGATGCAATATTGGATGTTAACATGGTGCTATTAAGGATGAAAATATGGCACTAATGGAGATGTCATTTAAAAAGCAAAAGAGGACACTCGCTAGGAAGCAAAATAGGACGTTATTTAGGAAGCAAACCTCGACGTTGTTTAGGAAGTAGAGTTGAACACTATTCTGGAAGCAAAAAAATAGACGTTATTTTGGACGTCATAAAGGATGCTATTTAGGAAGCAAACGAAGACGCTTTAAGTTTTGTCCATGACGCGTCCCATTTAGCGTCTAGTTTGACCACTCAATGTAAAAAATATTTACACTAAAAAGGACGCCTAATTCCAAGATTTGTTGTAATGCATATAACCATAAAAGTAAAAAAGAAATAATATAAAAAAAATAAAAAGTGAATGTCAGATCCACGTTTTTCTCCATCATCAAACACTTCTCTAACTACTCATGCCTAATAGAGAACCCACACTCCACTAAAGTGGGCCACTCTTCGATGAGTTGTTCAAGACTTCCATGATACCCCAAGTGGCTACCAAATCATGGAAATCCATCGTGGAATTATCACCAACTTCCCAAAGAAAAGGTGAGGCTAGAAAACAAAGACTCAATTGTCAACGAGAATAGGGGTTTAAGCTCCAACTGTAGGGGCGCGCCTAGGCCTTAGTGATGCGTCACATCTACATGGTGATACGTTGTCGTGACTTAAAGGAACAAGTGGGAATATGCATGGATATGGTAGGTGGAAATGTAGACGCTTCCCAGCAAATGTTTATCAACCATGACTGCCCAATGAGTGTGATATAGGATCAAATCTGTTCCATAATTTCACGTGGCCAACCAAACAGAGACACTTATTTCCCGTTTTTTCCACATAATGGGGAATCATCAAAACTTATGTTTCCAAGCAAAGTAGATACTCCCGGCAGCTGCGAAACTCCAAGTCCACGACTTGGCTATGGATAAAACGAACTCTGAATCACCGTGAATCATGCGCTAGCTCCACGTATCAGGCGATGTTCTAAAGTTCCCTGTTGAAGCCTGCAATCCTGGTTTTGAGTGACTAATCGCTATATATATATTTACTTAGAAGATATAACTCACACCCGGCTGTAGCAGAACTATTGGGAAGAAAACCGATGCTCCTTGAAACCGCCAATGAATTTACTTGGTGTTCAACTGTTGTCACAAAACTCCACGCTACGTCAAAGAAAATCATCACCAAGAAAAAAAATCGGATGTTAAGTGAAAATGTGGGTTCCAGGAAAAACTCCATGTTATCCACGGAATTACCACCGAGCAGCTACCTACCACAGTCAGCATGAATTTTCATCCACCAACAAACTCCGAACCTCTGCATGTTGGCACACAACTTGAACGTCCATCGTATGCAAGAGAGAAAATCGTGTTTGAATCCACAAAGGATTCTCTCTCTACGAGTGGTATTCCAGTCAAGTGCTTTGTTGAAATCCAAGCATTGGAGGCTACAAGTGGTGATTCGTAAATGTTGGTTCCGTTAATATGGTGATTCCCTGAGCTTTCCATCTATTACATGTTGCCTTCATGCTTCCTCGTCTATACCTCTGATCTTCAAGACAACTGATTAAAATTTTGACTTCTTTTCATGTTTAATGTTTACTATAAAACCTTGTACATGGTCATCAATGTGATCGGAACTTGCATTGTAATCAAAGCGACCAGTAGACCTTCCCAGACTACTACTCCTGCTGGAGTTTATGTTGTGTACTCTATTATCTCTTTCTAAGAAGCGTTCAACTGGAGGTACCTTGATTGAGTGCAACTCAGGTGATCTTGATAGGAGAGAGCGTATGTACAAAATCTGCACCCGAGCAACCAGCATTTTATCCATCACTCCTCTGGGTTCCATCTTGTGCATAAAAGACAAAACAACATCCCTAATTTCTACAAGAATCTCATGTTCCTTTGCAGCACCTTCTTTGATTACAGCAGCCAAAACTAACATCAAAAGCTTATTTTCCCCATCTGCAAGAGTTGCAAGAGTGCCATACTGCTCAAGTTTGAAATCCATCAAAGCAGCAGTTAAGTACTCTCCAGCAGGGGTGCTCTTCATATTTTTCAAACCTGACTTGATAAAAGCTAAAGCTCATGTTGTTTTACCAGTACTAGAGCTCAATGATCTTTGATTTAGATCTTGAGACTGAAAAATGCTATCGCTGACTGAGCCATCTAACTGGTGATCATCACACCCTTTTGAATCTGTGCTTGGGACCTTAAAGAATGACTGTTTGGAAGCTCAAAAAGTGTTGATGCATTTTGAGGGGTAACATATTGTGGGAAGAAGAAATCATTAGGCTCTCAGTACTGCAGAGACCGAGTATATGACTACCAGTTCTGCATCCTAAGAAGCAGTTTGGCTTCGTAAACTTCTTGCAGGATTTTTTGGCCAGATTCCAAATCCAATCGTGATTCATTGTGATAACCATAGTTGTGTGTAGATGTCAATGAATCTTGTATTTCACGACAAATCGAAGCACATAGAGATTTAGTATCACTTCATACATGATATGGTGCGGTCGAGATCCAGTATATTCTGAGAGACGACCAGACTGCAGATGTTCACACCAAGCCTCTTCCCAGGATGAAGCTTGAATACTTTCGTGAAATACTTGGAGTAGAAGAGAACATATCCCTCCTTGAGAGGGAGAGATGACTGAGAAACATTTACCATACTTTTGCGCAAGTACCTCTTCTTGTCTAGGTTATCAGCCAGGTATGGGAGAAACCCCATCGATAGATGAGATGGATAGGTACTAGATGGTTGGGTTCACACAAGTTCCTCTGCTCGTCCAGGTGCTCAGCCAGGTATGGGAGAAATCCCATCAGCAGATGAGTTGGACAGGTAGCAGACGGTCGTGTGATTTCACATACACCTCTACTCGTTCAGGTTCTCAGCCAGGTATGGGAGTAACCCATCGGTATATGAGATGAACAATAAGTATATGGTTGTGCACATTTACTCATTCAAGTTCTCAGCCAAGTATGGGAGAAATCCCATCGACAAATGAGACAGACAGGTAGTATATGGTCGGGTTCACACAGGTGCCTCTGCTCGTCCAGGTGCTCAGCTAGGTATGAGAGAAATCCAATCGGCAGATAAGTCAGATAGGTAGCATATGGACGTGTGGTTGCACAGGTACCTCTACTCATTTAGGTTCTTAGCTAGGTATGGGAGTACACCATCGACAAATGAGATGAATAGGTAGTAGACGGTCATGCACGTGTGCTCATTTAGGATCTCTAGCTAGGTATGGAAGTATTCCATCGGCAATAGAGAGGGATATGTAGCAAAATATTTTCTCTCAGACATCCGGATAGAAAAAATTCATAAAGACAACCTTAAGTATGTTTAGAGATTATAGAGACAATATAGATGTACAGATGAAACCTAGATGATCATGATGCTGATGAAGACTGAAGAATACCTTCCCTGTTGAGAGGGAGTGTTGGAGTTTGTGCAACTTCAGAAGCTATTCTTATTGTCCTCCTTTGCGAGTTAAACTTGTTGTAATCATTCATACAAACCCTAGAAAGAACAATGTAAGCCTTGGGGTGAAAATCTAGCAATAAAATAATAAAATATAAATTATGAAATATAAAATTATGTTGCTCCCCCAAGTGAATTCGGCCCCAGTTAAATTCTGGGTGGGAAAACCGTATGAATAGGAAGTGCCCATCCTCATTATTTCACAAAACAGCAACACAGTAGCTCAAAGAAGTGCACACTTTTCTGAGAGAGAGAGAAGTTCGCATACACTGTAGAAGAAGATAGTTTTCAGGGTTTCTATATTTGAAATCTTTTCTATTTTTTTCTTTTTCTTTCTTCATTGTACTCTGACCTCAAAATTATTATCTCTAGACGAAGGTTGCTAGGTTTTCTCCCATTTGGGTTTCCCAGGTGAAAAATACTCGTGGTATTGTTTTGTACTTTATCTATCTTCTAGTGATCCTATTGATAAATGCAATTAAGATACACTACCATAATCTTAAAGAAAATCTAACAAAAGTCTCCCATAATCCACTCCCTCCTTTTTGAGAACCCTCTTGTCACAAACATTTCCTTGAAATTCTCGATGTTGCCATCTTCCATTTACTTAATCTTGTAGAGCCACCTCGAATTCATTATTGACTTCCCCTATGGTCTTGGCACTATGTCCCATATATCATTCTTCATGAAGGTGTACTCCTCCACCATGGCATCTTTCCAAACATGTTGTTCTGTTGTCTCCTAAAAGTTTGAGTGTTTTGAATCTATGATGTTTCTTGTCAACCCCATGCAGTTTCAAAACTTCTTTGGAGGTTTTCTCTCCTTAAACATGCTTCTAGGGGCCTCAATATAATCTTGAGCATCCCTTAATGTTTGACTGAACCATTGAGGTCTCCTGAAAGAACTAGAAGGAGCTAATGTCTCCTTCTCTTCACTTGTAGGCTATTGTCCTGAACTGGAAGACGTTGGTGACTCTAGCTCAAATTTTCGAGCTTCTTGCTCCTCATCCTTTGTCACTAGAGTAGGATCATGAGAATTTTTGGATGCAAAGACTTTATTAAACTTTACATCCTTCCTTAATTGTCTTCCTTTGCTCTGTAATATAGACCTTGTAGGCCTTTGAAGTCTCAATGTAACCTACAAATAAACATTTTTTGTCAGAGGGATCCAAATTGGTCCTTGTTACCACCTAAGTTGTACTTGGTGGTTTCTTCAAGCGAGCCAACGAAGTAGAACAAGTACACTGCGTTCATGATCAGAGTTCAGAACTCCACCAGCATTTTTCTGGGAGTCTATTCAAAAAAATTTGTAACACATGTTCATACCCCCTTGGGTAAATTGTAAAAAAATGTTCTAGCATTTAAATTTTTATAAAAGGCTCGGCTTCCTAGACTTAAGCATCAAGCTGACTAGCCCAGAGTGTGTTTTCCCTTGGTTATTATTGGTTGTTGAACAAACGACTAATAATTTCTGAGTTTTTCACTCACACCTCCAAAGTTGGGTAGTCATCTTGGTGTTTCGGCCTTAGGAGGTTATTAGAGCCTTCGTGTCAATGTTTTTCAACATGCTAGGCATTCGAATTGAGTCGTATGGACATGTACTAGGCCCCCCTACAGTTTCGTGAATTTTTGAGATTCTTTTTTATTTTTTTTAGTTCTCCATTTTTAAGCCATTTTTTCTCCATTTTTAAGCCATTTTTTAATAAGTTTAATTAAAAAAAATAAAAGTGTAATAAAAGTTAGATACGAGTCTGTTTCTAATGTGGGGACACTCGTTTTCACACTTAGAGTGTCCAATTTACCCCATAACCACTTCCCACATCAATTGGGCAGTCAAAACACCCCATGAAGCATTATTCAGCTAAAGATGCATCAAAAGAGCATTTTAATACTAAATTTTGGCAAATTGACACCATAGTTAAAGTTTGAAAAAGTGAAAATTTTTAAAAATATTTAAAAATGATGACATGACATGGGTCCCCTTAGACTCATGAGCCTCTTTTCCAACTTAATTTTGTTTTCAAACTTGGGTGCTTGGGAGGAATGAATGTTACCCTCCCCACCCAGGTTCTACTCTTGTAAGTGACATGATGCTCTTGTGGAGCCCTTTGTAATAAATGTTGTGAATGATGAGTTGACCATACCTTGATTCAGTTTGAATATCATGTATTGGAATTTTCCGTGGAGTAGCCCTCTAACAAATGGTGAACCACATTTAAAAAAAAAAAAAAAATTGACGTCAGCAAGCTTGGAGGCTAGTGATTGTAGGAGGGTGTGGACCCCTCCTCAACTTGAAATAAAGTGGAAGCATTGTTTTAAGTTTTATTTGCTAGTGAATGGAATAGTAAATGAAGGGTGATGTCACCAACCTCACGCTACCTTTGAACTCGCTTGAGGTGGAACGGAGGGTGGAACCCTTTCGTTGAGTTATGGCTTAAATCTAAATCTTAGTTTAAAACCTTTGGCTAGCAGATCATGTGTTACGATTACATCATCCTCACTTCACCAACTTTGTGAACTCATGCATGAGTAGGAAGGATACCAATGTGGATTGGTGGGTGGATGGTTTGAGTGGGTTGGCACCTGTTTGTGAGTTAATTGAGAGAGGTGTCAATCACCTCTGCAATTCAACTTAGTCTCTCTTCAATTTAGGTTAGTTTAGGCTTAGATAACTCTAAGTGTGTCTTCATTGTTGGTAGCACCCCCCTGCGTCTTTTTTTTTCTATTTAAGCAGGGATCCTTTCCTCATTTTCGGATGGTCGAAGGACCAAAGGAATGCTATTGCTTGTATTGTATTGTTTACCATTTGGAATGAAGAAGGTTTTGGAGGAAAGATCTATGGCGTAATGATTTTCATGTATGGATAGTGATTGTCAAGTGCTTATCAGGTATAATATGTATTATTGGTCTTTTTGTTTTGTTGGTTAATTGTGGGCCTTAAAGGGGAGCTCCCTCCCAGTGGGGTAAGAGATTATTCTAGTTTGATTTATGCTCTTATTGTTCGTTTGTTTTAGATCTCTTGGATTTGCATGTATTTTAAGTTTAATTGCGTGCTTTCTAATTGTCTTTTTCCATCAACATCTATGTTTTAATAATCTGTTTGTGCAAGGACTTCTAAGTTGCAGATGATCTCACTTGTAGAAGGGGTTGATCCAGTTTGAATCTTCCTCATCTTCAAGATATTTTTGAGGACACAGTCCTTCGGTGTTCCACCAAATCAGACTCCATTGCCCAATGTTCCCAAGCTTCCAACACTCTTTCTATCTCTCTTTCCTTCATTTTTTTTTAAATTAAATCTTTATCGGTTACAGTTACTCACATGCTTAAGTAGTTTAGTTTATCTTTCAAGCAATATCTAAAGGTTGATCTATTTAAACATGTATCTAGATCTAGAAACATAAAGTAATATTTTCAAAGTAGATCTAGTTTTAATTAAGTACTTGTGCATATTTCCAATCTTTCAGTAATTAATATTTTTATGTTCTTAACGCTTTATTTGGCACATTTGGTGCATTATAGGTGGCTGGTTTTTCACTTTTATTGTTAGGACAAGGAGAAGTGCTGTCGAAAAATCAAATATCTAAATTGTTCAAAGACCTCTCGGAGCACCACTCTTGATCTTGTCTTACTCATAAAACCTATAAGCCTTTGGATCCATATCTGTAAGGACCATTGGCATCAACCTCAAGCATTGTAAATACCATAAAAAATATTTGGAATAGGCTCCTTCAGAGGGAGGCCACTCCCCATCCCCTTTGGGTGATTTGCATCGGTGCACCTTTTTCATGGTTTTTCTAGTTTTTCTTTACAGTTCTATATAATTTATCATTTTCAGTTTCATTTTTGTTGCAAAGTAATACAAATACTAACCCCACGACATCCCAAATTACTCTAAAGGGGAAAGAGATGTGTGGTAGGATTAATTAGAAAAGCCTTGTGTTTGTACTACTTTGATTTATTTTTTTAGTAATTTACACCCCTTGCTCTCTCGACTAGGGATTTATATTGAAAGAGATTCTTAGGGATTTTAATAAACAACCAAACACACTACAAAGGTAAAATCCTTAAAAATTACCGAGACTCCTTTGTGTATGCTCTGTACTAGTCGCGATTCGTCCGATAAGTCGGCTACATCAAAATCAACAGGGGCGACTAGCATAATTAGTTCTCACATTTCAATAAACCTCCCCATGAGAAAATCCAATGCCTCAAATTAAGCCGTTTCAGTGGAAAATTACCCCAATGAAGCAGAAACAACTAGTCAATGACCTTGAGACACAGTTAGGCTACACCCTTGCGGTGTAGTGTTGAACATCATCTCAGAGACTCCAACCAACCTACATATTCCTTGCAGGTAGTCGTATCAGTTAAGGGTTTTGGACATAATCCCTGTACCTTCGAGTATATTGGGAGTCCCCTCCCCCCCTAAGTTAATTCACTCATTTTCTCACATTAAACATAAAATTGACCAAGAGTACTTGCAACATTTTCCTTTTAGGAAAACAACAACACTTTATTTGTGGAATCCATTTGGAACTGGTTCTCTTTTATATATAATCCTCTATTTCCATGTGCGTTGATATATGATACCTTGATCTTTATTATGTTGTAATTAAATTCCATTGTAAATATCTTGTGTTAAGTTTTTTTTCTTTCATCAAAACTCCTAAATAACTCAATCGTCACCATAAACACTAAATCCTTAACAGTCTTAGCAATTAATAGGTTCTACCACCCTTGGCTTCATTAGGAGTTGGTCTAAATGGAGGAGTCAAGAACAAGGTGACATCCTTGACTCGAGATGTTCCCCCAAGTACACACTGAGTGGCTTGAATATTTCTGCCACGTTCACCCCCAGGCACTGTGTGAAAGGTGGCAACGATCCTCTTTTCTATTGGTACATGGATCTTAACTGGGGAACCAAAGATGTACAAATGAATCACCTTTGTTCACACCAGTGAATGGCTCCACCTATGTCTTTTCCACCAAGATCCTATGAAGACACTTATTCTAGATGTATATTGTCTTGTTGCATGATTCTTCCCTAAGAAACATCGACAAATCCTGGTCATGAATCATGGCCTTATCAACCCCTATGATGGATCGATTCTTCTGCTCTGCAATTCCATTATGTTGTGGCTTCTATGGAAAGTTAGCTTCTTCTTGATTCCTCTTTCCTTTTAGAAACCCTTGAACTCCTTGGAGGTATACTCACCCCCTTTGTTTGATCTGAATATCTTGATCTTTTTCCTTGTTTTATTTTTAACTAGAGTTTTAAACTTTTGAAACCTGCTAAAGACCTCATCCTTGGTCTTTAAGAAGTATATCCATGTCTCGCGAGAGAAGTCATTAATAAAAGGAACATAGTACATGCTAGCTAAGATTGATGCTATTGACATCAGTACACAAACATCCTAATGTGCTAGGTCTAGGATCTCCTTAGACCTATTCCTGTTGATTGGGAAAGTGACCCTGGTATGCTTGCAAAGTGTGCACCCTTTGCATAGTCCCTATTGTTCAATGTTGAACTCTTGAAGACCTATGACAATCTCCCTCATAATAGGGAATGAGCTATGATGTAAGCGGCCCATCCTCTTATGCCACAACTTGGACTAAGCTATCATTGTTATAAACTAGGGCTTGACTAGGGTCACCTTGTAACATGTATAAATTTCCTTGACTAACTCCTATCGCTTGTGCTACTTCCAAGCTAGATTCATTTGGTTTGATAAGGACATGTTGGTTCTTGAACTCTACTGCATAACCCTTATCTTCAATATTTGAAACTAAAATAAATTTCTTACTAAGACATGGAACAAATAAAGCATCATCAAAGTCAAAAGATTTACCTAGATGGAGTTGAAAAGAAATGGCACCAACTCTTTCTATTGGGTACTTGGCATCATTACCCAACTCTACCTAAATCCTTGAGTTGCGCTCTTTTAGATTGGTAAAACACTGTCGAATTGATATCATATGCCAAGATTCCCCATTGGACATATACTGAACATCTCTCTTAGAATTGTGCGGGTATAAAGATAAGATACCATCAAGATATCCTTCTTGATCTTGGAGGCAAACTTGTTCATTTGAGTTTTTACAGATGTTGTCACTTCCTTTTGTTGTTGCTTTCCTTTTCCCTTCTTCCTGTTTGGACACAATGATGCATAATGTATGTGGTTATGAAAAAAAATCACTTGAATTTACTCAACTCCTCCTTCCTTGGTTGTGAGGTTGACTCCTCATCCTTCCCCTTACCATTGTTGGGTCCTTTATCTCTGCCCTTATTTGTCTATCCAAAAAGGGCTAGGTTGTAACCACCCTTCTTTTTGGCCTTTGACTCCATCCTATTCTCCTACTGGATATAGTCATCCCGTGGACTTTGAAAGGAGGGAAGATGCTCATAATCACAAATACAATGGATAAATGTTTCCCATGACACTAAGAATCCATTCAATGCCATGTTTTCTAACTCGAAATCTTCAATATTCTCCCCAACTATTGCAAATTGATCACGAAGATGTGTGACCTTCATCATGTAATTTGTAACTATGTCTAGTCCAATCATCTTTATAGCTTTGAGTTTATTTTGTGATATCATATTTCTATTTATGTTCTCACTCTAGTAGAGGCTAACCAAAGAATCGAACATGTCCCTTTTCATTTTCAGCTTGGATATGTGAGGCATCAAACGCTCCTTTATAGCATCCAAGATCATCTACGTGGCCTTCAATTCATTCTTGTTGTGAGTTGCCAACTGTTGTGGATCTCTAGGCATAGTCACAACATATTTGATGGTATATTAGAGATCATTCTCTTACAATACGAAAGTTTCCCTAACTTTCCACTGCAAGAAATTTGAGGCACCTTCCAATCAGTGTACTCAAATTTGAGGCTAGTTGATGCCATCTTTGAGATATACTACTCACACTCCTAGATTTGCTAAGTAAATAAACACAACCTTTGAAGTCCTCTAACTGCTTATCCTTGGTTTTGACAGTTCCTTCTGAAAATTGATTTACTGCCTTAAACCCTTGAGAATCTCAATCAAAGAGTCTCTCGTAGCATGATAAACTTTTCAAAACCTAGGTGACTGATTTCCTTATGTTTTCAATCAACCAACTCAATTACAGAACATATTTATTCGCATAAATTAATTTCTAAACATAGCATCAATCACACAATAGATGGAAAAGTAAATAACATAAGCATAAACAAAATACACACATACATAGATGATTTCTCCTTCAAATCATCTTATAATTGAGTGATAAAAGATTACAGGGAAACCTCCACTATGCACTAAAACCAATAGTTGTTTGATTGGACGAATCACCCTCAAATAGAATAGTACGATCTTCCAATGAGGGTTATGACCCACTCAGATAAGGAGAAAATAGATTCTACAAAAATATGTCTCATGAGGCCTGTAATACAACTACTACATGGACCTATACAACTATTGTTGTATGGATTTACTGTACGACCCTGTTCTTTCTCCTCCTTGAATTGTGGCTCCTCTCTTGCTCACTAAATCTGCTCAACTACTTTGACCTCTCTATCTTGTTTGTATTTTATGCTTTGTCGAAACCCTATACCTTCAGATGGACAACCTAGATTAAATCTAGTCTAAGTCACTAATTTATGAAATAAACTTTATGAGATTCAACTTCAAAACATAAAATTTCACTTTTTTTAGGTGAATTACAAAATAGAAATACTAACCACTTTTCCTAAGTGGTCATTTATGAAATGTTTTGAACTACTCCTTGCATGTTCATATTGAAACCTATTTAAGAAGTTCTCATTCGAGCTACATTTCTCAACAGGAAATTCCTGGAGACTACATTGATCTTCGATGCACATTCTTGCAGTTCTTTTGGAAATCTGCTCTAAACTAGTGTCAACGAAATAGAAAACACTATGCAGCAGAAATGCAGATGATTCTACAATAAGTGCATAGAGGAAAGTCTGAAATAGGCTTTAACAAGTTTCAACTTTATGTAGTACACATGATTTTTGCACCAATCTATAGAGGTTTTTGCAGCACTCTATATTTATGCATTTTAATGACAAATGAACACCAATACTTTCTTTATAGTGTATATTGGTAGCACCCAATATATGACAATTTTTTTTTGTAACAAGGGGAATCGACAATTGGGGCCATGCACGCACTCACTAAGGAAAATTTTAGGAGCGAATTTTAGCCCACAGGTTAATTTTCAAGGTTTTTTCCAAAAAAATATTCACCATTTTCCTTTTTTTTCTAATATGATTCACCCAAATTCCATAGGATTAACAAAATTTGCTCTAAAAATTGCTAAAATTATCTAAAAACTATATAAAATCCTTCGAAATTTGAATTTTTTTTTAAACTATTGCCAAACATTTTATGGTTGGAAATTTAATAATTAGTAAGATTTGCCAAGGTTTCTACAATTGAAAAAAATTACGTATCCTTAAAATTTTCCTTGGGTCACTACTAGCATGACACGGGGTTGATTCCATTTTGCTACCACTATACCCCTAGGTGTACAACCATTGCTCCTTGTGCAACATAGAGGGCTCGGTCAAGGTTTGAACCCACGATGTCACAATGAGTGCCTTAGCAATGCACCCTATTGCCAATTGGTCTACATGTTGATTTTTGTAGCTCAAACAAGTACTTCTGCATGGGTAAGTGTCTTGCATGCATGAGTCATCTAGATTTAGGAGCTTGCTTGAGAAAACAAGAGACTATTGTATCCCTTTCCTAATCCTAGCTTAGGAAAAACACATTATTAACTCAATGTTGACTAATGACTAAAAAGTGAACTTAAGATTTAGTCACAACCGTTGATCTTAAGTGAGACTTGAGATTTAATGTTAGCCATTGATCACTTTGGAGATCCAGTGTTAGGGATTTGGTCATCGAAAATATATAAAAGGAAGCCTAAAGAGAGGATAAAAAATACATCAATCACACAGAGTGAGTGAGATCTCATTGAGTGGTTGGAGAAGGATATCCAACTAAGTGTGCAGGTGCAAGGTTAGGGTCAGAGGAAAGAAGCAAGGGGCAGGCGAGGGTTAGAAACCATCAAGATCGAAGGACTGATCTTGAGGTGTGAAGGCTAGCATTCTATCATTGTAATTTTCCTCAGTTGTCCATTATCCCAGGACGAGAGCCCAATATTTTTGCGTGGAGAGGCACTTTCTACAGTCCCACATGGGTGAGATGTGTCCCATGTGTCACATTGTAAGCTCCAAAAATAAATATTTGAAAAAGAAAAAAAACACATATAATCTAATATGTGACAGGTGTCTCAAATAGATCTACATAATAATAGATTAGTGGTAAAATTCAGTTTACTTGAGTAGTAAAAAGGACAATTGTAAAATCAAGAACATATAAAATTTAATTTTAAATTAGCTAAATTGTAAAACACATTTATGTGATTATATATCAAATTTCAAATTTCAATTTAAAATTCCGTTGACTTGAAACCCAACACTATATTTACCTTGGAAAACCCCTTAGGGAAAAACCAACCATCAATAATATGTTTATTATTGGTCCTTCACCAAGAGCATCTCTCATGCTCAGTTTGGCACATTGCAATGGATGATTACAACCATATTTATAAGGTTCTTTATATGCAAATAAAACTAACATTTGGATATATGTTCTAAATCTTCATTTTATGGTAAAATGTTTTTCAAATTTCAGTTTATTCTAGAAATCTAGATTTTAGAATTTTATATGGATTATTTCACTCATTAATTACTCTTAATATTCATTATTAGTTTTAAAGAAAGACAAGTAAAATAATTTTTGGAAAACTATTTGTATGATTATTAATGTTACTCATCTCATTCTTCTGCTGATATTTACCCTATTTTGAAATTATTTAAGCAAGGTGGCCATAAGACTGTAGGAATACTTATTAGACATTTTTGTAAATTAAAAAGGGTTTGCATCTCGAGAAACTTGATCCCTCTTGGTGCTTGGTAGAGCCATTGTTAAGATGGATGTATACTAGTTATTGTTAATAAAAATCACTGATTGCTGGTTTTTCCCCATTAGGGTTTTCGAGGGTAAATAACTGTGTCAAATGCATGTGATTTCTTTTGTTTTTCAACCGCATAAATTTGTTAGATCTCAAGGTGTTTTCAGGTAATAATTACAGAATTGTTAACCAGAGTTGAGATTAGTAAAATTTAACACTACTCCCCAGGGGAAACATCCGATAAACATTCAAACTCAGATAATTCGTTCAAAATCCCCATAAAAACTACCCAACTCATTGCATTGCAAAGATTTACTGAATAAAACCCAAGTGGTTATTATAGATGGTACAAAACAGATAGATTGGGACTCAAATGTTCATGATAAAGGCCATAAGAAGATGAGTAAAACGGTAGACATCTGGGATTGGTCACTTGGATCATTCACCAATAATGTTTTATAGTCTTAAAGGTTACTGTATTGAATGAAACCCTGATATTTTTCATAGAACATAAAAAAATGCATACAAACTTACATGAGAAAGTATTACAGTTTCAAGTTGTTTAACATGTTCACAGTAATTTCTTTCTATTGTCATTCTTTTCAAACATCATAAATTTTTGTAGTGTTTATGCATATCATAATTCAATGCAGTTATCTAAATGACTTACCAAATAGAAATGAAATCTTAGGAATTAGTTGAGAAAATGTGTATACATGTTTTAAAAAATAGAGGCTTTTAATGTTATTGATAGGGTATCTCATATTTTGCTTTGCATTTATGCGATTTGAGAGATTAATATGAGATCGTACCTGCTAGCTTACTGGTTTTGTGAGTACTTATTCTGGTCAAGATATTGTAGTAAGTACAAGGCAGCTAATTTTTAAGTGTAGGACGTAGTAATTGCGATGATTGTACATGGTTAGCTAAAATATAAATTTTTTTATAATGTTTTTTGTTTTATCCAAATAGAGTTTAACTGTTGAGTGAAGGTTTATATACAGGGTATTTCATATTTTGCTTTGCACGTAATCTGAGAGATTAATAAGAGGACCGACGTTGCCCTGCTAGCTCACTAGTTGTGTATTTGTACTTACTCTTTCAGGTCAAGATATAGTAGTATGTACAGAGAAAAATATCGAACACCCTGTATATGAATGTTTACTTAATTGTTAAACTCTATTTTTATAAACTAAATAACATAAAAAATGTTAAAACCCTTTATATTTTAGCAAACCATGTATAATTGTGGCAATTACAATGCTTCCTCCAGTTGGCCTGGGACGGTAGTGTTGTACAAGATAATACACCTAATAACCGAAGGTCGGGGTTACCAACATACTCAATTACTTGCAAACAATTGACTCTTAAAGTACAGAATAGGAAATAGGAGGGTTAGAAGGACTTACTTGTTAAACGAAGTTTGATCCTTGCTATTCTCTTCCTCTCTGTTCCACTTCCAGAATCTTCAGGATTGCTCCTCTTTCACCTATCAAGAAACACTCTTCCAGATACAAGATGATTCATGTACATATAAGCAGGTTAGATAAAACATATATCATACTGAAATATAAACATTCATCCAATCACAAGACATGAAACACATATGGAAGAAGTAATCTCTTTATTATCAATAATGGAAAGAGTTAAGGTTACAACCCAGCGTCTGAGACAAGGACTCCTCTACAACCAAAGGATTCTGAGTTCAACTGCTCCACAGACTTCTGTATAAACTCCACCAGCATAACTTTGCTCTCCAAGTGTAAGTAACCCACACCCTCCCCAAGGCCTGTATTTATATGGGTGAAATAAGGCAGTTCTCGAAGGTTGGGGAAGTTGTGGCAGTTGAGGAAATTAAGTTAAATGACTTAACTAATCTCCAATCAACGAAAGTTTTTATGTTTTAATGTTTGAGACATATGCGTGGGTATGCAGTAGAGAAACCCACGAATGATCCATGGCTTAGTATAAGAGCAACTGGCGAATACAAAGATGCACGACCTGTAACAACCAAGACTCGTGAATGACACGCAAGTTGTATAATAGGAAAGTCACGAATACATCTCAACATGGGTAAATGACAAAGTAACTAGGTGGATGGTGAGAGAATGTATTTCATGATAAACCAAGATATAGTGTTTTGGGCAAACCTCTATCCATAGGTTTCCTTTTGTGTTCCAACATGAGGGATGTCGGCACTCGGATGGAGAGGTGCCACTCGGATGTATAACAGATGCCCCCTAATGTGTGAGGTCAGAGGGAAGCGATGGCCGAAATACATTATAATAGTTAGCGTTGAAGAACTTAGAAATCCAATGGAGCAGAGAGAGTACCTGAAACAAATACATAATAATGTCATATACAAAGTTACATCTGAGGATGCTATGTTCAATTTACTGGAACACTAGCTTCTTTACAATATTTGAGTACATCATATGATACGGGTATAAAACCACGTATATTACAAAGGTGGATCAAAGCCACAATATACAATAATGATGAGTCTTCAAAGATCTGGAAGCTGTGTAGTTTGATCGAACATAATCTTGCGCAACTTAGTCCATAAGTGTGAACTAAGGTCTTCATAAAGGAACCCAAAGAACCAGTACAATCCAAGCCATGTGAATAAGGGTAAGCTGAAGTCGAACATGGAGAGGATTCAACAGTTTGTCAACCAATAGGTGATAATTGACAACTGAAGCAAAGGAATTCACCAATGATGAAAATGAATCCTGAGGTACGATTGTCAAAACTCTAGGTCTTCGCCATTAGGAAATACTGAAAACGGAACCATGCTGTGATAGGGAAGGCAATAGATCCTCCAACGGATCACAAGAGTGACTAGGAACTGGGCAAAAGAAGGGAGACACAAATAGATAACAGATATAACAATGATGGGATTAGGATATAGATCAGACATTGAGTATAGTCCTTTAACAGTGAACACAACACAGAGATGACCCAAGGCAGCATACAACGGATAGATAGAACAACTAGACTTATCTGTCATGTAGGAGACATGATCAGATTCCCCAGGTATAATGGACAAGAGGAGTAGTAAGAAACCCAAAGTGATAGATGAACACAAGTGTATACTGAAACATGGATATTAGAAAGCAAAGAGTGCTATGTTCAAGGACGACATGCTGCCATTACTAAAAACAAGAGAAAACTTCTTCCTTACCTTCCCTGTTAAATTTTAACGAGTCCAGGAAAGTAAACTCGGTTCCCTCTTCATTTTTTAACAAGCTTGAAGAGATGGGAAAATAATGCTTGATACACTGATTCGTGGATTTAATGAGCCCGAACTAGTACATGCTCAGCCGATATTTTCACATTTAGAGAGTCTGAAAATGCCAAAGAAGACTCCAGGGGGGTCCTTTTTCGTCCAATTTAGTCTCCTGAGGCCAAAAAGTATAAAACAAACCACAGAAGAACTCTCTTAACTTCCGAAGAAGAAAAGGTGAACCTTTTTCGTACTTAGTCAGGGAGGTCCGAAAAAGGTTAAATTACCACCTACCCAGCGCTCCTTCTAGAACAACAAAAATAGCTTGAGTTTTATGAGTGTGAAGGAAAGCAAGATCACTCGGAAAGATCCATTTGGTTACGAGAAATGGGGTTACAATAATAAACTCGTTGCTTTGTTCTTTAGTGTTTAACGAGCATAACAAAGACACAAAATACACTCGAAATCTTTTTCATGTTTGGGTCCAGAGCACGAAAAAGAGAAAACTAAGCTCAAACCAGGTGTTCCTTTTCCATAAATTTAGTCCCTCAGGCCTGGAAAAGTGATAAACCTATACCTGAGAATACTCTTCTCAATTCAAAAGAAAAGAGAGTGATCCTTTCTCATATTATTCCGCATGGTCCAAGAAAGAGATAACCTACCACCAATGCGGATGCCCATTCACATATTCTTAACGAGCTTGAACAGACAAGATAACTCGACAGTCAAGTCTGTTTTGAAAGAGTCAGAACTGGGCCTAAAGAAACTCTATAAGGATGGGGAGTCCTATAAAAGGATAGCTTGTAAAAAGAGGTTCATAAGAAGCTCTATTTGGCATGAAAAATAGCTAAGAGGACACCCCTGGACCTGAAACAGTGACGGCATGAGTAGCAAAGAATGACAAAGGAATATAAAGATGATACTCATGGAATAAGGGCCCTAGCCACGGAAGAACAATGGTAGAGACAAGGGACTAATGGCTTAGAATACCATAGTCCATTGCCAAATGTTAAATACTAAGGTTAATGTGGAGTGATAAGATGCCAACATGTGTTGGAAATAGCGAAACCACCCTATTAGAGAAACAACATTCTGTAAAAGTCGATAAACCTGTTCCAGGGGACAAAAGTATGGCATTAGTTAATTAGCATTTCAAACTAAAATACCCACTTTTTGAAATATTATTTCTATAAATAGAATGAAAATTAAAACATTTCATACCATTTGAACTTTTTGAACCATAAAGAGCAAGAATACCCTCTACCTTCGATCGATCGCCGAGGACAATTGGACTGTCAAAATCAGGAACCGTCACCTTCAGGTAACTCTACACCCTAAGCCCTTTAATTTGATCCAAGCAAATTTTAAAATTAATGGTGAATTCATTACTTATGAGCAGCCCAAAACTACCACAGTGCGCATAAGCGGGTTGCTGCATAGGAGAGTCGTGAATGCACGTTTCATTCGCGGGTTGTCCAACTGGACAGTCGCGAATGATTCGCGACCTGTCTAAAGGGACAGTCGTGAATGCTGCGCAAAAGGGCAAAGCTTTAAAAATGTACAAAAATTTTTAAATTTTGATTGTGAAATACTGAATCCAAATTCTTTGTATTTTCCAGGAAAACATGGTTCTGGAGTGGAGAGAGAGAGAGCATGAAGAAATGGATCATGCGACGCTCCAAAGCTTTCCCACCATACAAGCATTGAGAACTTGAAGTTCTTTTGTACCTCGCCCATGCGGGCCAATGTCCACATATTGGAATTATTGGTCAATTACTGGGACCATGAGTTGGGTATGTTCAATTTTCAGGGTGAGACCTTAGAGCTTACCATGGAAGATATCTACTTCATTACTGGGTTATCACAACGGGGAGCACCTGTGAATTTGGAGGGCATTGGCAGGGGCGGGGACCCCTTGAGTGTCCAAAACTATGTTGACATGTTCTGCATACCAGGTACTCAAAAGAAAGGGAGCAGTGTTCTCATTGCAAACATCCAGGATTTCACTCTGCAGGTATTAGCCAGTACTATTGTGAGACTTGCAAGGTCATTAGGGTTACATATGGCCACCAGGAATTAAATGAGGGTGGTAGTTGATTGCTTTAGAGGCGCTCTCTATGACTGGTGCTTAGGAATTTCCCCCATCATGAAGAGGCAATTATCTGACTGCAAGAGAGGAAGACGCAAGAACTTCGGCTATGTGAGTATACTAGTAGCGTTCTTCTTTGAGAGAGTGCCAGCTATGAGCCCTGCTATACCACTACAGGTCAGACATCCACGTCAGCCGAGGCTGAGTCGGTGGGGATACATCTTCCTTCGTCACGAAGGAGGAGACATAGTACAAAGTGTGTATGACGATGACTTTTATACATGGTGGGAACGACAGCTGTCGGCATTGGAGCAGTTTCCATACGCCGAGATGGACTTCCGAGGTGATCCCGATCTCATTCTCCCTCCAGGAGGAATATGGGGCGATATGGGTAAGTAATTTTTTAATTTTCTATCATTATCAAATTTTTATGAATTTTTCAAATGATGGTGATATACGTATGTACAAGTCTTAATTCGATTTATGTCTCAAAATCCAGATATTGGACCAATCCGCCCTGAAGGGAACCCCCACATGTTCGTGCATCCAGTTGTAGGAGGAGACCCAGGATTGGTCAGCGTACTCGAGGGGAAGCTGGCTAGGCTAACCCAACGAGTTCCCACTATACGGATCGAGCATATCCCTGCGGCCATGCAGGAGTTTGTAGTTGGGGTTCCACCAGTTTGGCTACGTCTTTTCAGATGAGTAGCTAGAGCAGTACTTGTATACAGAGATGCGGTCGAGGCTACCGAAGCCGAGGAGGCTGAGGAAGCAAGGGTGCATAGAGATCATGGGGACCAAGGTGGTCCTAATGGCCAGGGCGGCCAGGCTTAGTTCTAGGGCATTTTGATGGATGATGATCCATATTTTTGTATATTTTGGGATCTACGGATTAGACTCGATCTATTTACAAACAGATTATTTGTACATATATATATATGATGTTGGTTGTCGGCTTATTTACAAGTGTTTTTTATGTGTTTGCTGTAAATTTTTATGGAATGTGTGTGAGATGCCAATCCAAAATATAATTAGCATATGCATCAGTCAATGAATTTTTGTTTCATGGAATATGATTGAAAGTAATAACTTCAAAATGTCTTTCCAGTAAACAAATTTGCATAAACTGACGTAACAAGATAGGATTTCGTACCTGATAAGCTCTATTGAGCTGGGAAACTACCAACTAAGAATCCAAATGGACTTCAAGCTGGGTAATGCCACGCGACAAAGCATCCCATAGGAGCTCAATAACAGCCCTATACTCAGCAACATTATTAGAAGCAGGACCAAGACAAATGCCACCTGCGGCAACAAGCTGTCATGTGGGAGAATAGAGAACCGATACTGCTGAAGCTAGGTTACAAGTGTGACAACTGGCACCATCAGCGAAACCTACATACATTTCGAAAGACATCTGCAACAACCAGCAGATAATAAAAAACAAAGCTAACAACCTAATGTACATAAAATACATACAAGAAAAATACAAGAAAAAGTGCTAAGCCTAAGCATAGTACTTCTTCAGGTAGAGCCCATTTCTAGGCTCAGGCAGCTTATTCCCATCATAATCAATCAATTCATATGTGCCTTTAATTAATACCTTCGACACGAAATAGGGTCCTAACCACATAGCCTTGAATTTTCCTACCCCCAGAGGTTCTTTATCTTGGTCCCAAAGCAAGACAAGATCCCCTTCAGAGAAAACCCTAGGTTTGACCATTTTATCATATTGAGTTTTAACCCTATTTTTATGAGCCTGGTTCACAGTCAACGCATCTCTATGTTGCTCATCAAGGTGTTCTAAATGTAATAGACGTTCTTCAAGCTCAGTCGTATCAGGTAGCACATGAATGGCTATCTTCAAAGACGGGATTTCGCATTCAATCGGAGTGACTGCTTCCACCCCGTGAACAAGTTGGAAAGGTGAAAAACCTATGGCAGTCTTAACGTTAGTTCTGTAAGCCGAAAGAGTAGGATATAATAGGATATGCCAATTAGAACGGGCTGCATCAATCGTCCGTTTAAGGATAGTTTTTAAAGTCTTGTTTATAGCCTCAACCTGACCATTTGCTTGCGGATAATAAGGAGAAGAATGTTCTTGTCTAAATACGAGCATGGTGGTCAGTTCTGTCATCATGTTGTTTTGAAAATGACTGCCATGGTTACTGACAATCACTTTGGGAATACTGAACCTTGCAATAATTTGATTGAAAACAAAGAAAGCTGTTGTTTCCCCGTTGTCTTTAAAAGTAGGCATTACCTCTGCCCATTTCGTAAAATATTCAACAGCGACAATGATGTATTTGTGCCCCCCAGCCGAGACTGGGTTGCAGGTCATATAATCAATCCCCCATTTCATGAAGGGGCCTACCGAGACAACAGGGAATAAGGGAGCAGGATGCGACCGCATCTTTCTGGTGTAAAGCTAACAAGGATGACAGCGCTTCACGGCTTCCACACAATATTTAAAGATCGTGGGCCAGAAATAACCAGCACGCAATATATTCTGGGCCATTGTTAACCCAGATAAATGACCCCCGCATGCTCCACTATGAGAATCATTTAGGACAATCTCCGCTTCCTCATGAGTAAGGCAGCGACGCAAGACAGAATCTACCCCCCGTCGATATAATGTATCTCCTATAATGAGGTAGTTTTTGGCATGAAGGCATAACTTACGTCGTTCCTCCCTAGAGTAAGCCACAGGATACTTCAAAGTCTGGAGATATATAAGAATATCCCCATACCAAGGATCAGAGGTGGATATCAGGAAGATGTGCTCATCTGGGAATGATTCATCCTCAACCACTACATCTTCTTCGGTGAGAAATTCTGCTATAAGCTCAGCAAAAACTAAGGATTTTTTAGACTTGGCGGACTGAAAATCCAGGTCAAACTCCTGAAGAATGACTATCCATTTATTAAATTTTCCCCCAACAATCCGTCAGGATAAAACATATTGGAAAGGATTTACATCTGCCACTACTGTAGTGGTCCTCAATAAAATGTAGTGCCATAACCTCTGTACAGCATAAACAGCTGCTAAGGCTAACTTCTCGACGTGGGAGTATCTAAGCTCAGGTCCGGCCAAAGCACGGCTAAGATAATAAATGACATGCTCAACAAGATTATCATCCTCGTGAACTAGAACTACCCCAATGGTCGACTCTGATGCGGCCAGATACAATATAAAATCCCTGGAATAATCTGGTGGACGTAATAAAGGATCCGTCAACAAAGCTTTTTTCAATGCCTCGAACGCAAGTTGTGCGGTTTCATCTCATAAAAATGGGGTGTCCTGCTTAAGCAAGCGCATGAAACCTTTAGTGATCTTGGCATAATTAACGATAAAACATCGAAGGAAGTTAGACTTTCCTTGCAGGATTTGAAGTTGCCTGAGAGAACGAGGAGGAGGCAGATTTACAATGGCCTCAACTTTTAAGGGATCCACCTGGATGCCTCTACTAGAGACAATGAATCTGAGTAATCTCCCTGACTCGATGCAGAAGACACACTTGTGGGGATTCAAGCGAATTTTATAATATCTGCATCGTTCAAAAATTAACCGTAAATGATCTGGATGTTGGATCCTCTTGCGAGAATGTGTGGGCAGATCATCTAGGTATGGTTCAACAATGTCTTTTATGTCATGAAAAGAAAAGTTCATGGCTCGTTGAAAGGTAGCCCCAACATTTTTTAATCCAAAGGGCATTTTCCTATACGCGAATGTACCCCAAGGGAAAATAAAAGCAGTTTTATGCTGGTCTTCTGGTTTGATTTGGATTTGATTATAGCCGGAGAAACCATCCATAAACGAAAAAACCTCACTCCCTGCACATGCATCTATGATCTGGTCAATAAATGGTGTAGGGTAGTTTTCCTTAGGACAGGATTTATTTAGATCTCTAAAGTCCGTACAAATGCGAATAGTCCCTTGCTTTTTATCAACAGGAACAGGGTTGGACACCCATTCAGTCAAAGCTATGGGATATATAAAACCAGCTTTCAAGAGATTTTCGACTTCTGCCTTCACATCCGTCGCTTTATGCGGGTTCACCGGTCTCAATTTCTGTCAAACCAGTTTAGCATCAGGATAGGTTCGGATTTCATGGTGAACAATAGATGGATCAATGCCTGGCATCTCCTCATATGACCAGGAAAATATATCGCGGAATTCCTTGAAAAGGGCAGTGTAGATGGCAATCTCCTCCGGAGAGCAGTTTGCACCTATATAGATGTTTTCCATGACATCTAGATTCACAGAGATATTGATGGGTATAGTAGCAGAAATGTTTGCCATATTCCGCTCAGCAAACACCCCTTCCCTAGGAAAAGGGTTGATAGGTACCTCAATATCATCTGACAGTCTCACTTTAAACTCTTGGTTTTCTGCTTAGATCTAGAAGAAAATAGGATCGATGATGAAGATCCTCACAAATCTTATCACGTCCACTCATGGCTTCCAGAATAGCTTCATCAGAAGGTAAAATGGTATCTAAGCAATCTATGGAATGTGAAGAGTTTTCTTCCCATGCAGGCAAATAGACCTCTTCCAGATCATCCGAGACTAATAAAGGATCTGGAATAGGATCAATAGTGGCTTGAGTGATGGCTTGGTAGGCCACCTCCACTGCCGATAAGGGCACTTCAGGTTCATGGGGAGTTGGGAGGACCCAAGGATCAGTCCTATCGACAACCGAAGCGATGGACTTCCCCACAGTAGTAGAACCAATGTAATTAACTGGGGATGGAAAATCGAATGTGCCCATCAATGAAGTATACATTCCATCCCTCAAGCTCTGTGCAGCAGGTTTTACCTGATCAACCAATGGCACAATGGAATCCTTAGACTCTAAATGGCATTTTTGGGTAAAATCAAGTTGGTCAACAGTAACCAACTTGCCCTCATGTGGAAAAACCACGACACGAAGAACAGCCGATGCAACAGCAGACATTGCATAAGTCCAATTCCTTCCCAGAAGCAAATTGTAGTCCAAGGGAGCATCAATCACTTCAACTTCAACAGACACTGCTTTTCCTGCTAACTTAATCTCAAAAGCTGGTAGGATACCATGAGGACGGAAGGATCTTCCATCGAAAGCAGTAAGTAAAGTGTTTGATGGGACCATCTCTGGGGATCCAATAGCTTTCCAGCAGGCCAGGGACATAACACATGTAGAGGCGCCCTCATCAACAACTACCCTTCCAATGGTATTACCACCATGGACGTCATCTATTAATAGGGCTACATGGTAAGGCAGGCGAATTTTGACATCAGACAGATTGAATTTCGCTATGAGACTCGAAGAATCCATGTTACCTAAAGCTGCTAAGAGAGCATCCCGCTGGGCAGGACAACTCTGAATCACCTCTAAAGCTGACATTGCACAAGGGGTTTGAGCTAAGTCTTCAACCACAGAGTAGTTAGAAGCAGCCCTAGCATTTGGGTTATGCAAAGTCTTCTTAAAGACACCTTTGGGTATCTTTGGCATAATCTCGGCAAGTTTCTCTATAGTGAGAGGGTTGGAAGGTTCAGCTACAGCTTTACCCTTCTCATCGATCTCTTTCTCATAGTTTTTGTTCCTAGTTTGCAACAAAGTCGAGGATCGAACCATGTTGATATAATTAGGGTCAGGGGCAGTTTGAGTGCCCCCTGCTATGGTAGAAGCTGAAGCAGAATTCTGTCCTTGGGGAAAAGAATCCTTCAGGACAGCCAGTTGTTGAGCTTTGACCAACTTCTGGGCTTGATCCATGAGGGGACAAAGGTGAGTAAGGTGGTCCTCTTGGCACAACTTACAAGGGAACTTGACCTTCTTCTTTTCTTTTTTTCCCCCATCAGCATTGTTTGCAGGCTTTGGCTTGTTTTGTTTTCCCTCTCCCTTTTTACCCTTCTTTTTCTTCCCATCGGGCTGCTGATTGCCCTTCTGAGAGGTTTGAGTAAAAACATTTGCATTTTGGGGAGAGGGGGCAGCCTTTGCTTCCTCCATTGTAGACTGTTGGACAGACAACTGGTGAAGTTGTTTAGTTAAAGACTCTACGGTGGGATAGTTGACAGACCCAACCACACCATCGGCATCGGGTCCAGGCTTAGGCTTCTCTGCCTCATGCAAATGCCTCGGTGCCTCAGGGATAATCTCATATAAGATCCCAGACTGTGAGTAAATCAAGTCTAACTGCTGGGCCCTAAGTATGGCTTCTTCTTCACTCGTTACTCCTGATGTGGAAACATCCTTAGATATGTATGGCAACAATGATTTAAGGAACCATTCTAATAGAAACTCAGGAGGAATGGTGGCTTTGATAAGGCTCTTTCGCCTCCTCCACTCTTGGATATGATCCGAGATGTGGGTAGCCTTGTTTTGTCTAAAAGTAGACAACAAGTCCGTTCCAAAATCGTATCGAACCGGAAGCTGAAAGTGGCTAAGGAAAGCACTAGCCAAATCCCAGAAACTACTAAAGGCAGCTGAAGGCAATTCAATATACCACTTGGCCACCGTACCTATCAAGGTCCTCTGGAATAGCCTCAATCTAATTGAGTCCTCATTCAACGAATTGGAAGAACACCATAAGTGAAAAGTGGTGGCATGTGCCCTAGGATCTTCACCAGTTTTACCTTTGAATTTAGGGATATCCGAGGGCAACTTAGTGGGAACAGGTGGCCACAAGGGGTCATGCCTCACCGGGTCATTCATCAACTTTGATAAGTCTGGCAAGTTTAAAGTTGCCAGGAAAGGAAGTTTGGGCCTAACCAGTGCACTAGATGTGCCAACTTGGGGATTAGAGGGTCCCGCCCCCGAATGCCCATGGGTAAAAGTGGGGTTGCCCCCAAATGCCGGTTGTGAAGTGGGAAGGTTGCTTTGAAACGGATTCCATCCGTAAGCCACTGGATTTTGTGTGGGAGGTGCAGTGTAAGTGGTTCGGGCCGTCCCCATAGAAACATAGGTCCGAAATACTGGAGCAGGTATCCCTCCGCTAAACAACGAAAAGGGAGAGCTCGTGTATGGGACCGAAATAGGGGTTTGGAAGCTCTGCCCGTAAGAGGTGTTGCTCCTAAAATGCACTCCTACATATGAAGGAGATGGACCTACGAATGGATTGGATGGGGGAATATGCCCCCCATTCCAAGGAAATCCTTGGACATAAGCCGAGGATCCTACCGGACGGCTCTGAGTAGTGTAAGGAAAGGAACAAGGAATGGTAGGTATACTGGGGATCCCAGTAACCGTGTTACCAGAAGTACCTCCTATGTTGGAGTGAACCGATGGTTGAACCACTCAGCTCGCTGGAGTTAAAGGTGTAGAAGGCAAACTAGATATAGGGGCACTAACCGGGGGAGGTAGTACCCCTTCAACCAGAAGGGTTGAGGTAAACACAAAAGAGCTTTCTTCCGCAAAAGACATGACTCTACTCACAGGGACACCTAGCACTAGTGAATCAAATGGTCTAACCTGAACGATCATAGGATCGTTCAAATTAGTCAAGGGGGAGTTAAAATTTCTTGCAACTCTTCTATCTCAACTGTATCAAGATTAAAGCGGTTAGCAATGAGTTCTGGTTCACCAAGAGTCTCACTTATTCCTACAGGTTCAAATGAACCCTCTGTATCTAATCTCCTCCTTTGAGGTAAAGGTGGAGGCTCCAATGCAGTGATAGGAGGAAGGTTTCTCAACCTTCTTGACCTTCTAACAGGTTGGTCCTCCAGAATTAAAAATTTTACTAATCACACCCTAAGGCCAACTAAACATAGGCAAAACCACAGAGCATACACTAAAAATTTCCTAGAGTCTCAAGCAATCAAACCAAGGTAAAAGATATGTTTTCCTGAAGAAAGCTGATGAACGATTACTTGGCGTCCTTGAGGTGGTTCTTAGGCATAAGCAGAGGAATCACCCACCGCCCTTCTACACTTTCCACAATGGTTACCTTCCAAGCCCGTTCAAGGTGAACCAGAAATAACCTTCCAGTTTACCTAGGTATGAACCCTAAAAGACAAGAGACTAAAGGCTACCTTGACAATACCAGCTTTCTAGGGGGACAGTCGTCAGCCGAACTCATACGCATGGGCAGGGTAGATGAGCCCGAAACTCTGTCTAGGACAGAATCCCCAGATGCGTAAAAGTCCTGGGTTACATTTTGACAAGGATTCGGAGGGTTATCTCCTCTGTCCAAGCCTCCACGCGGCCTAGTGCTTAACTCCTGTTTGAGAGGAGCTTCCCAGATACAGTGATAGAATCAAGGATTTACCTAACAAAAATTCCACTACGTCTGAGTTTATAACTTGTGGGAAGTTTAAACTTCCTAGCCCACAAGTCTAGCCTAAGCTAGTAGGTGAAAGGCCCCTAAAAATAAAACTTACTAGCAAATTTTAATTTATGCGTTTATTTTAGAGGGTTGTTTCTTACTCAAGAGGAAATGGAAGTGATGTACTGTATGGTGTTTTGACTCAACAAGAAATAAATGAAAGTAAAGGTGCATTCAAAGCAAACTACTACCATAAAATAAACTTCTTTTCATTTTTCAAATATGTATTGATGAACTGAAAGCAATGATAAGAGAAACTAAGCCTATATTTTTGTATATTTTGAGATAATATTTTTAAAATGAAACAAACACTACTTATGCAAAAATCACAATGCAAAAGATTAACTATGTTTTCTTTTCACATTTAAAAATGCTCAAAAAACTACCATGCATCTACAATGCACTCTAATTGAGTAAACAAAAAAACTTATAAACTGTAAAGAAGCAACAAACTGAAGCAAACAGGAAAACTGAAGCAGCACACAACCAATAAAGGAAGGCTAGGAAACCTAGCTTGGGTGCAAACAATGACAAAGAATCACTGCAGACTTAAAAAGGACAAGTGATAACCAGCCACTATCAAATGACAGACTGGAAAAATAGAGTCCAAGACCCTGATCACTGATCTGGACCACAACACTTTCACCTAGTACCCAAACAGGCCAAGAACTTCAGAAAGCAAACAGTAAATAAACCAAGTAAAAGAGACTCAAGTGCTTTCGAAAAAGCTATAAGTATGATCACCCAGGGTATTCAAACAAACTGCCCAGCACTCATAAGGAAAATCCACTCAGGAAACAGAGATCATAACAAGAAAAGAACAAGCAAACTTTACTTCAAAATCTCAACTTCCAGGAGTATTCATGACTGTCACTTGGCGCAACTCGCGAATGATTCGCGACTGTCTAGAAAGACAACGCGCAAATGCACAGTAGTATTCACGACTGTCTATAAAGACAACCCACGAATGCGTGTGAAATTTTTCTCAAAAACAAAGAAAAAAATCAAAAGACTTTCAAAAACTGAGTCAAGTGAAAACCAGGATATAAAATCACACACAGACTTCCAAGCAAAGACTGGTCAGGGACAGAAAAACCTACAGCAGTCTAGGGCTTCCCCAGCGGAGTCGCCAGTTCTGTTGTACAGGATAATACACCTAATAACCGAAGGTTGGGGTTACCAACATACTCAATTACTTGCAGACAATTGACTCTTAAAGTACAGAATAGGAAATAGGAGGGTTAGAAGGACTTGTTAAATGAAGTTCGATCGTTGCTATTCTCTTCCTCTCTGTTCCACTTCCAGAATCTTCAGGATTGCTCCTCTTTCACCTATCAAGAAACACTCTTCCAGATACAAGATGATTCATGTACATATAAGCAGGTTAGATAAAACATATATCATACTGAAATATAAACATTCATCCAATCACAAGACATGAAACACATATGGAAGAAGTAATCTCTTTATTATCAATAATGGAAAGAGTTAAGGTTACAACCCAGCGTCTGAGACAAGGACTCCTCTGCAACCAAAGGATTCTGAGTTCAACTGCTCCACAGACTTCTGTATAAACTCCACCAGCATAACTTTGCTCTCTAAGTGTAAGTAACCCACACCCTCCCCAAGGCCTGTATTTATATGGGTGAAATAAGGCAGTTCTCGAAGGTTGGGGAAGTTGTGGCAATTGAGGAAATTAAGTTAAATGACTTAACTAATCTCCAATCAACGAAAGTTTTTATGTTTTAATGTTTGATACATATGTGCGGGTATGCAGTAGAGCAACCCGCGAATGATCCGCTGCTTAGTAGAAGAGCAACCCGCGAATACAAAGATGCATGACTTGTAACAACCGAGACTCGCACTAGTACAAAAGCGTGGATTTTTCCACAGAGGATTTCCATGTTTCTTACTTTTTGGTGTAAAATCCGATGTAACAGGAATGAGGCATCGCTGTATCCACACCTAGCCGTCGTTGTATCCACGTCGGGACTCTTAGCCGTCGCTGTATCCATGCCTAAAGCCTTGGACGTCGCTGTATCCACACCTGACCGTCGCTATAGCAACGGCACCTAGGGCGCAAAATTCAATGTTTGCCTTTTTACAATGGTCAAGTTGACCTAGGGCGCAAAATTCAATGTTTTCCATCGCTATAGCGACGTCTAAGAGTTCTATAAAAACAAAGACCTT
>LPNX010673579.1:152239-208007 GCA_001517045.1 Pseudotsuga menziesii | reverse complement strand
CTCTGATTTCTAGATCATGTTGGCATTGTGCATTCTTTACATGGGTTTTGCTGGAGCTGCAGCTTAATTGACATGCCTTTAAAGTTATCAGTTCCAAGAAAGAGTTTCATTTTATACATGTTACTTAATTATCCTTCTTTTGGTAGGTTCCAATAGCACTGTACCATTAAATGGGTGGCCAATGACTAGGCCATTGACTGTGAGTTTAACGATCTCTTTCATGGATTGATCTTGTGGTTGATTTGGTCTTTTACTATACATAATGGCATAGAAATTCTGGAAGATATGATAATATATAAGGCCCTTTTAGCTTACATTTAGTGTAGAAAGGATGGAAGATATGAAGATATATAGGACCTTTTTAGCTTACAGAAGGTTAGTTGTACGGTTTTATGCATGTGGAATTTAAATGGCATTAGCATGTGTTATCATGCCAGGGTGACCAGATTCATCCAAGCTTATTACAAGGACAGAAAGCTTTTTTGTCAACACCCCAACATTTCAGCTCTTGTCTTCTCAACAACAGCGTCAATTTTTAGTGTTTCATTTTAATAGTTTTCATTTTTGATGTTGTTTCCTATTCAGATATAATAATGCTACATAGCTGATAAATTCCCAATATCCTTTTGAAAAATATTTTAGTGGTTGAGCATGTAAATTTTATTAAATGCTTGTCCTACTAATCATCAGGACCCAGGAGCAGTTGGACAAGAAACTATTGATTATTTTATAAATATGAAATGATCAGTAGTAGCAGTGACAGTGATATTTCTGGCTTTGGTGATACATTAACCAGGATGCTCCTGAAGCAGAAATGAAAGATCTTTTTCACTCTGGAGATCATTTGAGGTGGTGAGTTTGTAAGATGCATCCCATCTTCTGCTAATAACTGTGGAGCAACCAGCATGTTTTTATAGACAGGAAATAATCCATGCAATGCTTTATATGTTGCATACAAATAAATTTTATGTTCTGGTTCTCTCTAAGCTCATGGGAGAGAAATGGAAAATTTGCCTTGTAAATCTCCCACCAACTTTCTGGTTGAAATATCAAGGTTAACCCACACACCCTCTCCATCATATCGATATTCTTCCCAAGGCCCTTTAAAAGAATAATAATTTGACTAATAACAAATGAAATACTAAGGGTTAAGCCCCATGTGGGATTTGTCTGTGAGTTAGCTTTTATCACTTGTGGGATGGTCAGCACAGGTTTGCATCTATGAATTAGGGAACATTAGGTGATATACTTCTGTGCTTCACAAGTCCATTCCCTTGTTTATCAAGCAAATGGGATTTCACTCATTGAGCCAATCTAATTGTTCTTAAAACATATAAATTATTCATCTGTATCTCCCACCAGAGTTTCACCTAGTGCCAAGTTTTTCCATTTGAAGAATGAAAATCCATGAGAAGAACTTCCAAATGAAATAGGGATGGAAGACTTGCACAAACTTCTTGGATATTTAAGCACCCTGAATATGTAGCTTTCACTTTCTCAACAATAAAACCAGCGTAGCCTTTGCAGATTTTGAGTCTTAAGGAGTCATCTCCCAAACTAGACCCTGTGGATGTCCTTATAATAAGAATGTGAGCTACAAGAACAAGAGCATCATCAGTATAAGCAAACCTCCCATCCTCTACCTTCAGAATTTGATTTACTAGGTGTTCTTCAAGTTCGATGGATAAGGCGTGCCTCATAACAAGTTCACAAACTTCTCCTACTGCTGTTCACACACAAGATTGATTATTAGAGGCTGTTACATGCTCAATTTTTTTGGCTTTTTGCTTCTTCATAGTTGTATGAGACTTTTTTGGGGTTGAAAAGTGCCCATTATCCATGTAGGTGTGCCCAGGACTACTATAGGTGACTGATTATGCTCATGACAGTCCATATTTTTTAAGATCCATGGTTGTTCCTCATGAAAGTCACCCAAAGAAGTGCCCATATTTGTTGTAGGTGACTGTGTTTTACCACTTTTAAGGCCGTTGTGTGAAAATATGCCTCAAAATGCCCCTTTGAAGGTTGTTTTACGGATAATAAGTGTACAAACCAAGGTTAAACAAACTTGATGTTTATTGATTATTTTAGATTCATTATACTGTTGTTTTGATGCAAACTGCTACTCCATTGTTTATCTCACAGAGGCTACCGTCGTTGAGTATTTAAAAACAATTTTATTGCAGAACTTCTCATTCATGCCTAGGTTTCACTAAATAATGCTGAGGAATGTTGATATAATGGCGTAGGTTGCATTTTGAAGGCTTACGTATGCCTAGGACTGCCATCTAGGGTTTGAAAGAAAACCAGGAGTACCCATACTTACTCCTTACGACTGCAAAAAGGGCCCAAAAAAACACCTAGAATTTTCCCAGCCATGAATTAGGGAACACCCACATGCACCATAGGCATCTTCTGCCATTAGTCTCCATAACCCATTATATGGCAATGCTCTGAAAAAGTAATGTATTTTCTTAACACTCCCATCCTCCCATTTCCTATCATGAAATGGTGTATAAAGGAGTATTGTATTTCCATAATAACATTGGACATCACTCCTTTTTGGGTTGTTTATTACAGGAGAAATAAATCTTCTAGAGATGTTGTATCTCCTAAACGTTGCTATAGGTGCATATGCAGGTATGGATTGATTCTTTAATGGATACAGGTGTTGTTTTGGGGGCTGTTTCATTGCCGTAAAGTACCCAAACTTCAAAACCATTGCTGGAAAGCTCCTCCTATTGTTGATAACACACAGGATTGATTATTAGAAGCTGCTACATGCCTAATTTTTTTGTTGTTTTCTTATTCACAGTTGTAGGAGACTATTTAGGGGTTGAAAAGTTCCCAAAATCCATGTAGGTGTGCCTATGATTGCTATAGGTGACTGATTATGCTCAGGACGATCCATTTTTTTGAAAATCCATGGTTGTTCCTCGTGAATGTCACCCAAAGAAGTGCCCATATTTGTTCTAGGTGATTTTGTTTCACCACTTTTAGGGTTGTTATGTGAAAATATGCCTCAAAATGCCCATTTGAAGTCTATTTTATGGATAATAAGTTTCCAGACCAAGAATTCATTGCACAAACCTGTTGTTTATTGATTATGCTAACTTGATATTGTCAAACTGAGACAAGGTGACTAATATTGGGATTTACATATATGCAGGTGTCATATCATGTGCTCTTCTATACATTCGTGAAAAATAGTTCCTTTTTACAGGTACATTTAAACTTAATTCCAGGTTTCATTTGGGATTTTATAATTAATAAAACCTAGTTTCTTTTCACCAATTGTGTAGGGTCGGTTATTAACAACCCACTGCCTTAGATTTCAACAGGAAACTATGGTTAGTATGGAAATTGTGGGTGCTATCATCGGAGTAGCAATAAATGGATGGATTAGTGATGCCTATGGACGCAAGCTGTCAATAGTTATAGCTGATTTATTTTTTATTCTTGGATCGATCACCATGGATGCTTCTCCAGATCCATATGTTCTTTTTGTTGGTAGAATGTTGGTGGGGTTAGGTGTTGGTATTGCATCAATCACTTCCCCTATTTATATTGCAGAAGCTTCACCTTCTAAAATAAGTGGAGCACAAGTGAGTACAAATACACTAATGAATACTGGGGTCAGTTCCTATCATATCTGGAGAAACTGGAATTTACTGAGGTAAGAAGGCTGGTGGATGGATGAATTTTTATATGTAATAGTTACTGACATTTGTTATTGTTTGTTGGCTTAGCTACTGATTTGTCATTTCCTGCACTTGACTAATTCTCAAGGCACTAGTTTCTTTGTGTATACATAAGGAAAATAGCATGAAATGAGTTCCTTGAGAATAAATGGGTATCCTTGTAATTTATCCAATAAATTATGCGTCAAAAATCCTGCTCATGTGAATTGGGTCTCCATTCAGCTGTAAAATTGACATTTACTTGATACAGAAGATTTTTGTCTTGTTTTAAAGTTGTGATTCAATTCATTCATGTTGGACCTTTGCAGGTATAATTTCGAGGTTACAGATTCATATGAACATCTGATATTGGGTGTCATTGATGGAGACAGCCACCTCTTCATGCGCAGCGATGAACTAGAGGCGGCATGGAGTATTCTAACCCCACTGCTCTATGAAATTGAAAATAATAAAGTTGCACCAGAGTTTTATGAATTTGGAGGCAGAGGTCCAGTTGGTGCATACTATCTTGCAGCAAAACATGGTGTTCGATGGGCTGATGACTAGTTCAATATCAATTCTCCATATGATTGAAATACTATTTTTATGTTTCGATGTGAGTAGTGTTTGCACCAAAGTTTATCAACTCTTGAGGGAGAATCCAAATGGGCATTGACCATCTTGTTGCCAAATATTGGCGTTCTTTGTTGAGATGGCTAGTCCACCATTTCACCTACAATTCCTTTGCATATGTTCTTAAGATTTCTCAGATTTTCAGCCTTGTTATGTTTTCAAATCTAAGAGCATCTCACTGTAGATTTGACCTTCAAATATGTCTTTGCAGATAATCCAGGTAATTTTTTTTTTTTAATTTCAAAAACCGTCGCTTAAGCGATGGCTGCAAGTATTTTTTTTTTTTTTAAATTTCACCAACCGTGGATACAGCGACGGCCAGGCGTGGATATAGAGACAGCAAGGCATGGATACAGCGACGGCAAGGTGTGGCTATAGCGACGTCTTATTCCTGGGTTTGCATTTTTTTTTAACCTTATACAGAGCGTGGATACAATGACGGCAAGGCATGGATACAGAGACGGCAAGGCGTGGATACAGCGACGGCAAGACGTGGATACAGAGACGGCCGGGCGTGGATATAGCGACAACTTAGACATCTAACGAAATATAGAACATTGTCGCTCTTGCAACGCAAATTAGGGGTCGTCTCTATTGCGACGGATTTGTTTCCACGGAAAAAAAAACACTTAGACATGGCAATATCCACGCTTTTCCATGGATATTGCCACGTTTTGCCATGGAAAAATTGATCACTTGTACTAGTGTTGCAAATGACGCACGAGTTGTATAATTGGAAAGTCGCAAATACATCTCAACATGGGTAAATGACAAAGTAATTAGGTGGATGGTGAGAGAATGTATTTCATGATAAACCAAGCTATAGTGTTTTGGGCAAACCTCTATCCATAGGTGTCCTTTTGTGTGCCAACATGAGGGATGTCGGCACTCGGATGGAGAGGTGCCACTCAAGTGTATAACAGGTAGGAGAGATACTCCTGATGCTTCCAGTGTTTCTAGTGCCCCATGATAGTGGCAGTTTCACCATTTTTGCATTACAACTCTCGAATCCACTCTCTTTATACATTTCCTTTCTTGGATCAGCTCTCTTGGTATCTTTTTTTATAATTTTCTCGAAGAATGGCTCTCCATTTATGGAGTTAGAGTTAGGTTTGAGTTCCTTAGCATTTTATGTGAGTTACTTTTGGGCTCCCACTTTATACTATTATCATGGTACTCACTCCGATTGACCTACTTTTGTGATCATTTGTTGGACATTAATAAAATTATCTTATCTTATCTATAGTATAACTTTTATAGTAGTAAGCACAAAACAACAAATTTATTACTATAAACATAGCCATTGTGATGCAGGACCATTAGCTCTCAAATCAGAATTTTAAAGCCTAGTCAAACCCTAAGGTCTTGACACTAACCCAAGAAGAGGTTTATTGTAAAACCATTGTAAATCTTTTGTAAAGAGTTTATTTCTAGATAGCAAGCATAAAAGATTCAATCTGTGTAAGTGTGAGTCATGAAACAAATCCCTGGATCATTGGGATGACTTGAGGGAGTATTTAAAAGTGGGTTGCATGTATTTAGGAATCAGTTTGAATAGTCATCAAGAGGAAAGCCTTGTAACTCTATTATTAGAAACAGTTGCACAAATTAAGGGACCGACTGCAAGTCTATAGGATTTTATGTTAATGAGCTAAAAGTTCAGTTTTGTAAAGGAAATGAAAGCGAACATACCAGTAGTGAAGAGAATAGGAGAGAATGGCCAAGTGATGATAAGCAGGCCAGGCAGAGTAGAAGAGGATTTTTCTTTCATTTATGCCAGTTCAATTCTAAATGAAAAAGAGCAGATTCATCAAGTTGTTGTGTGTATTGCTCTCTCATAATCTGTGAATATTGTAATTGAGTTTGATGAATATGATTGGATGTGCGTGGAATTCTATTGGTAAGTTTATATAGAGAACTGGGTAGAATTCTTGTATACGATTCCAGTTCTTGTGAAATTGGGAAGAACCAGTATGGTTCCAATTTCTGCAGGACCCTTCTGAAGACTTAGTGAATTCCTGAAAGGGAATATGTTAATTGTGTGTTTGACGGTACGAAAGAAAGCCGGGGATTGTGTATAAACTCATTTGAAATTGGGTAGAATCCAGAATGATTCCAATTTATGTGTTTATTGTAGAGATAGAGAGGGAGCTTTGTATTGTCAGAAGGATTCTGAACTGTAATTGAGAGTGTGAGCTTGGTTGCAGAGACAGAGACTGTGTGTGACTGGAAGAAAATAGAATGAAGTTGATGAATTTGGGAATGTTCCGGTCATTTTTTGTGTGATTGGTTAAAATTTAGCGTTTAGTATTTTCTGTCATTGGAGGTTCGAATTGTTCATTTGCATATTGATATAAATTCCAAGAAGCAACAAATCAAATGCTATTTTGTTGTTTAACCTATGCATTTTTCCAAATTCGTGATTAGCTGTGTGTACTTCTCATTACACATTCATATTGCAAAATCAATGTAAGTTGGATGGTCGAGATAGCATTTTATTGTGAAAACTAAGATGGAAGGCCTTGGGCGCATATCGCAGTCAGAGCAGCACGATATTTAATATGGTAGAGGCAATGCAATAGAAACAGGAAACCACTTTTGGTTTTGAAGGTGTTGACCAGCAATTGGATATCACTTTCCATAATTTTTATTGAATACCACTTTTGCTTGACTGTGATAGGCCCCAAAAACACAATGTGTGATCATATGGGATAAGCGTAGACTTATATCAAGTGCTTAAGGCTTGAACGTTTGAGTTATGCTTTAATGATAGGGAGTAAATATCAACGAGTTTAGTAAGGAATCCATATTTGGCTATAGTGCTACCGAGTGATTTTCAAGAATTATTAAGTTTAGTCAAGCATGGTCAAAGTCTAGTGAGTCATCCCGCCATCAATTTTAGTGTTAGAGAAGGAATGTTCTTGCGAAGGTAAGAAGATGAACAGAGGTATGTAGAGGTAGTTTTGTGGACTAAGAGGATTTTGGGTATAGAGGAGATTTGTGAGTTAAGAAGACTTGCATGCCGGAAAAGAAGAAGCTTAGATCTTGGGGAAGATAAAAAGTCTTTAATAAGAAGGAAATCTACTTTTGGAGAAGTAGTTGCAGGAAAAAGGAAAAAGGCAAGTTCAGCATGAGATTGGAGCCGAGCAAAATTTTAAATGGTCATGAAATTTTGGTAGCAACAGGGTTTTGAAAGCTTGATAGGAGAGAACTTGAAGTTCTTGAAACAACATGTATGTTGAGATTTGATATGCAAATGGTCTTTGATTTTAGCATTATTAAAGTGTAGGTAGCACTTGCTGAGGAGTATCTTAGCAAGAAGATCACAACTTTGATGCAGTGATGAAAGAATCCAGTAAAGGTTTCTGAGTGAAAGAGGAGTGTGGCCAAAACCTAGTTATTTCAGCTGAGGTTGGAATTCAGGAGGATCATTGAGTGTTCTCAAAAGAAGGTGAGTTGAGAGTAGAAGCCTTGAAGTAGCAGAGAGGATTTCTCGGGAGGTTCCAGACAAAGGACCAATGTTGCCAAAAGACCAAGTACAGAGGAGAGGCTTGGTGAGGTAGTTGTAGCAGGATGAAATAGAACTGTTATTGCAAAGGCTTGGTGTAGCTCATAGGAAGTGTGAAGAAACTCGTGGAGATCGAGAGGAAGATGACTACTGACAATCATAGAAAAGGTTCAAATATAATCCACAGCAGAAGAGAGAAAGAAGATTTCAAAGTAAATGGCATAAGCAAGCAGATGAATGATGAAGAGTATGATAGAGAGAAGGTTGAGATAAGAGTTCGTCTTGCAATATTGATGGAGTTGTTACAAAAGAGTGTAGAAGACCAGAGATGTGCTTATATAATGAGAAAGAAGATGAAATGGCATAAGCTGCAAGAGATGAGAGAGCATAGGAAGAATGCTCAATGGGAGGAAGACACACTCAGGAAAAATGAGTGTCTGAAAGAGGTTCTGAAATGTTAAGTAAAACATGATGCATTGCTTGATGAGAGTAATAAAGAAGATGAGAAGAGGTCCATTAGAGATCTTCTGGGTCAGGTGGAGGATTCAGACCAGTAAGAGGACTTGATGAATGAAGCATCAAGTGAGACCGAAAGGTCTTGTGTTTTTAAATCTGACAATTTATGTGTGATTGCAGGTTTTGCAGGAGATAGACAGTCTTCTGGAACTGTCTTAAAGATGGATGAAAACTGTGAAGTAAAGTATGATTATGAATGTCTTTATGATGAAGACAAGTTCCAGTTAATGCAACTGAAGGAGCTCATAGATAGCTTACGTACTGGAAGAGAAGTTTAGAATGAAGGATGTGTCCTTAGAGAAGATGAGACATGTGTATCTTATGACAAGGAACCTGTTGTTGATGAGAACAGGGTGAAGATGACTTTCACAAATGGCCAAAAGGAATTTTTAGTACAGTTATCTGAAGCTGTCATGAAAAGGGAAGATCAAAAGTTTATTCTAATGAAGAATGAAGAAACACTGTCTCAAAGAGGTAAGCCAATGAAATTGATGAAAAACAGTTCCAGAAGAATGTTAATGCAGCAATTATGGAAAAGATCGCTTATGATGAGGGCTTACAGAAAGGCAGAAATGAAGAGTGTGATGAGGAAAGAAGTGAAACAGATTTGTCTCTTGACAAAAAGAAGCTTGTCATAGAAATGAACAAACCAAAATTGATTACTGAATTTAGTCACAAAGGAAATGAAGGACAACTATTGAAGGTTGTCAAGGAAGAAGAAAGATATGTTGAAGATGATGAGCAGCATTGTGATGAAAAACTTGAGGAATGTCAAGTAGAAGGTGAGTTGCTGGACTATTTTCTAAAGGAATATGAATATGAGGATGTGATTGCAGATAGTGATAAAGAAGTGTCTCAAGCTTTGGTTGAGACAGAAATGTATGTTAGTTCCCAAGTTCCTGATGTATTGGCTAGCATAGAAGGAAGGATGAATGAGTATGTTATTGTAGTCAGAAAACCAGAGTATGAATTAATTCTTGAAAGTAAAGATGAATTTCAGAGACAACAAATGAATTATGCAGAGGGATATGTCTTCATAGGAATTAAGGATGTATGGGTGGTAGAAAAAGTAGAGTGTAGCTAGCAGATTGAAGATGAAAGTACATAGTTGAAGCAGATAGGAGATCTCATATCATTGGAGAATGCTGAGAGAAGAATCTAAATTGGAAGGCTTTGAAGAAGATAACAGCAAATCTGTTATAAAGTAGTGGGAGAAACAATTTTATGTTTTCAATCTCTTTTAGGAAGTGTACAGTAGTACAGAAGGTTACAAGAGTGTTTATATCCCGGTGAGTGAAAGCAAAGTTCAGTGGCAAAGAAATGAGAAAAAGAGTTGTTTTCAGCGGAAAACAGAGTTGCAAGATAAAATAGATGAATTGTGGAATTTGATGCAAGTTCCTAAGAAAAGTTACAGCAGAGTGAAAACAAACAATCCACTATAAAGTTGAATTGGAAGTGAAGAATTCTGAAGGCAAAGATAGTGGGGCACTACAGTATAAAGTTTGGTATCTAGGAAGACAGAAGCTGAGACACATGACTAGGTGGTCATGATTTCTTTCTACTTTGGGATTCTGATGCAGGAGCATTAGCTCTTAAGTTAGAATTTTAAAGTCTGGTCAAACCCTAATGTCTTGACACTATCCCAAGGAGGGGTTTATTGCAAAACCATTGTAAATATTTTGTAAAGAGTTTATTTGTAGATATCAAGCATAGGCATAAAAGATTCAATTTGCTAGGTGTCAATGTAAGTGTGAGTCTTGAAACAAATGTCTGGATCATTGGGATGACTCGAGGGAGTATTTAAGAGTAGCTTGCATGTATTTAGGAATCAGTTTGAATAGTCATCAATAGGATAGCCTTGTAATTCTATTATTAGAAACAGTTGTACAAATTAAGGGACCGATTGCAGCTTTATAGGATTTTATGTTAATGAGCTAAAAGTTCAGTTTTGTAAAGGGAATGAAAGGGAATGGGTCAGTCATGAAGAGAATAAGAGAGAATGGCCAAGTGATGATAAGCAAGGCAGAGGTAGAGTAGAAGAGGATTTTTCTTTCATGTATGTACAGTTCAATTTTGAATGAGGAGGAGTAGCTTCATCAAGTTGTTGTGTGTATTACTCTTCTATATTATGTGAATATTGTAATTGAGTTTGATGACTATGATTGACTATGCGTGGAATTCTATTGGTAAGTTTGTATAGAGAACTGGGTAGAATTCTTGTATACGATTCCAGTTCTTGTGAAATTAGGCAGAACCAGTACGGTTCCAAGTTCTACAGGAGTATTGGGAAGACTTAGTGAATTCCTAAAAGGGAATCTGTTAATTGTGTGTTTGACGGTATGAAAGAAAGCTAGAGATTATGTTCAAGCTCATTTGAAATTGGGTAGAATCTAGAATGATTCCAATTTTTTTGTTTATTGGAGAGATAGAGAGGGAACTCTGTAGAGACGGAAGGATTCTGAACTGTAATTGAGAGTGTGAGCTTGGTTGCAAAGATAGAGACTGTGTGTGACTGGAAGAAAATAGAATGAAGTTGATGAATTTGGGAATGTTCTGGTCATTTTCTGTGTGATTGGTTAAAATCTAGCGTTTAGTATTTTTCGGGATTGGAAGTTCGAATTGTTCATCTGCAGATTGATATAAATTCCTGGAAGCAACAAATCAAATGTTATTTTTTTTTGTTTAACCTATGCATTTTTCCAAATTCATGATTAACTGTGTGTATTTCTCAATACACATTTGTATTGCAGACTCAGTGAAAGTTGGACGGTCGAGATATCATTTTACTATGCAAACTGAGATTGAAGGCCTTGGGCGCATATCGCAATCGAAGCAACACGATATTTAATATGGTAGAGGCAGTGCAATAGAAACAATAAACCACTTGTTGTTTTGAAGGTGTTGACTAGTGATTGGATATCAATATCCATAATTTTTATTGAATACCACTTTTCCTTGACTGCGATAGGCCCCAAAAACACAATGTGTTATCATATGGGCTAAGCGTATACTCATATCAAGTGCTTAAGGCTTGAACATTTGAGCTATGCTTTAACGATAGGGAGTAATTATTGACAAGTTTAGTAAGGAAGTTGTTGGTTGTGGAGCCTAATCTTATACATCCAGAGATATTATTTAGTCATGTTTGTACCCCATGTGTATTGTATACTCATTCCCCCTTCCTTGGGGTTCAGGGCAGCGCCTCGAAAATGGGGGTTTGGGGGCAACGCTTCCGAGACATGAGGGTTCGGGGGTAGTGCCCACGAGATACAGGGGATTTGTGTTGGCCAACAGTTATGCGGACCCATGGTATTGGGTTAACCATATTATTTTCCCATGGTATTTTTCCCTTATAAAAGAAAGCATTGTAACATGGTTGTGTATGGTATTATTGCATTGTAAACGATCTATGTGATTGTGTGAGAGAGACTGTGAGAGCATGACTCAGGAAGTGCAGCGGTTTTGTTGCAGGTTGTACCCCTTCATCTTTCTGGACTATAATAAAGGGACTGGCAATTTCTTTGTGGACATAGCCCATCGTTTGGGTGAACCATGTTATATCTATGTCTCTCTATAATGTGTTTAATGTGTTTTGCATCTTGTTTAATGATTTAACTATATATTTGTTATTACTCTGTGGTCATGTTTTCTAATAGTTGGTATCAGAGCCAAAAGTTCTATTTGGCTGGTAAACTCGTAGGAAAGAAGGGTTCCTGGTTCAACTGGGAGCAATGGCAGAAGAAGGAAAGTTTAGGGTTGAGAAATTTAACGGCCAAAACTATCAGTTATGGAAGATGCAAATGGAGGACTATCTATACCAGAAGGATCTGTTTTTGTCGTTGGGCTGAAAAGAAAAACAGTTGGTGGCTATGAAGGATGAAAAATGGGAGGTTCTTGACAGAAAGGCACTCGGAACAATACGGCTATGCCTGGCTTCATCGGTGGCTTTCAATATTTCGAAAGAAAAAATTAAAGAGGGTGTGATGAGCACATTGGGTAAGCTCTACGAAAAACCCTCAGCTTCCAACAAGGTATTTTAAATGAAGTGTTTATTTAATACGAAGATGTCAGAAGGTGGATATGTTGTCAATCATTTAAATGACTTTAATACACTTACCATTCAGTTATGTTCTGTAAAAGTGAACTTTGATGATGAGGTTAGGACTCTTCTAATCTTGTGTTCATTTCTAGAAAGCTGGAATAGCTTGGTCATGGTTGTATGTAACTCTGTACCTAGTTCAAACACTCTTAAGTTTGATGATGTTGTTGGTGTTATTCTTAGTGAGTAAATGCGAAGAAAAAGAACAGGTGAGACATTAGATAATGCGTTGACCATGGAGATCAGAGAGAGAAAAAAGGAGAGAGGAAAGAGCCCAAGTAACCACGGCAATTCTGGAAAGGGCAGATCCAAGTCCAGATTTGGGAAAATAGAGTGCTGAAATTGTGGTAATAAAGGACATCTGAAGAAAGACTGCAGAGCTCCAAAGAAGAAAAGAGACAGACAACAAGAGACTACTCGGGAANTTACAAGATGCTTTGATTCTTGCATTAGATAATACTAGTGATTACTGGGTAGTAGATTCAGGGGATTCATGTCATGCTACACCCCATAGGAAATTATTTCACTATTATGTTCAAGGTGATTTTGGGCATGTGTTATTGGGGGATGATGAACCATGTAAAATTGTTGGAAAGGGTAAGGTATGAACTAAGTTAAATAATGGAAATGACTAGCTGCTAAAAGATGTAAGGCACATTCCTACTATGAAAATAAATCTAATCTCAACAGGGCAGTTGGGAGATGGCGGATGTTTGTCTACGTTTGGAGAAACGTGGTGGAAGGTCACTAAAGGATCAATGGTAATAGAAAAACGAGATAGGATATGTATGTTATATTTATGTCCTCATAATACTGATTATTCTATCTTTGTATCTTCCATAGAAATAGGTGCGGTGTTGTGGCATCATAGGCTTGGCCACATCAATGAGAAGGGGATGCAGATTCTCCACTCAAGGAAACTGCTTACAGATCTAAAGCAAGTAAGTTTGGAATTCTGTGAGAACTGTGTTTATGTAAAACAAAAGAGAGTTATTTTTCTCAAGGTTTGGAAACAAAAGAAGAGTGAAAAGTTAGAGCTTGTCCATACAGATGTATGGGTACCAGCTCAAATACAATCTCTTGGTGTCTCTTGTTATTATGTTACTTTTATTGATGATGCAACTAGAAAAACTTGGGTTTATTGCATTAGACAGAAATCTGATATGTTTGATACTTTTAAGAAGTGGAAAGCTTTGGCTGAGAATGAGACAAGAAAAAGGTTGAAATTTCTCAGATCTGATAATAGAGGTGATTGCTATAGCAAGGATTTTGATAGTTACTATTCACACAATGGGATTTGCAGAGAGAAGACAATCCCTGGAAAACCACAAGAAAATGGCGTGTCAAAAGGATGAACAGAATGATCATGGAGCGTGCAAGCTGTATGAGATTGCAGTGTGGCCCTTACAGTTTTGGCCCTTCAAGCGCTTTGGATGGTGTCATTCCAAAGGAGGCATGGACATGTAAATAGGTAAAATACTCATTTCTAAGAAATTTTGGTTGTGAATCACTTGCCCATATTGATAAAGATGATAGAACGGGAGCTTGAGGATAAATCCAAGAAATGTATCTTTAATGGATACGGGGTTGATGATTTTGGTTATCGTTTGTGGGATTATGAAAAATAAAAAATCATTAGGAGTAGAGATGTAGTATTCAATGAAAAGGTGATGCACAAAGATCAGTTGTAGGGAAAAAAAGTAGAAAAGGAAAACAAAGGGTACACAGTGCTTAATGAGATCAAAGGAAATGAAGTTCCAAAGGCACCAAAAAATCAAGAGCAGCAGCAGGTACCTAAAACTCTTGCAACTGTAAGAAAATATACTAGGTTAAGTAGACCCCCTATACAATTCTATCCTTCACTGTATTATTTATTAATGACCGATTATGGTGAACCAAAATGTTTTGAAGAAGCAATGCAGATAGAAACTAGAAAGAAGTGGGAGCAAGGCATGGATGAGGAGATGGACTCATTAGTAAGAAACCAAACTTGAGATCAGGTTAAGTTTCCTGCAGAAAAAATGGCATTGTAGAATAAATGGGTTTACAGGTTGAAGGAAGAAGATGGAGGCAAGAAGCGGTACAAGTCTAGACTTGTTGTAAAGGGGTTTGCACAAAAGAAAGGTATAGACTTTGATGAAATATTTTCTCCTGTTGTTAAAATGACTTCAATTAGAACTATTTTAAGTCTAGTGGCGGTAGAATATTTGCATCTTGAACAGTTAGATGTAAAAACAGCCTTTCTCCAAGGGGATTTGGAGGAAGAGATTTATATGCAGCAACCACAAGCGTATGAGTTCAAAGGGAAGAAGAATTTGGTTTGTAGGTTGAAGAAGAGCTTGTATGGACTGAAGCAAGCTCCAAGGAGGTGGTATTTAAAGTTTGATAAGCTTATGACGAAACAAGGTTATGATAGATGTCATTTTGACCACTGTATTTATTTCAAGAGGCTAGATGACAGAATATATATTATCTTGTTATTGTATGTGGATGACATGCTTGTTGCAAGGTCTAACATGCAGGATATAAATGTGCTCAAAAGAAAACTAGCTAATTCATTTGAGATGAAGGATTTGGGTGCTGCAAATCAAATCCTTGGTATGAGAATAACAAGAGACAGGAAAAATCGCAAATTGACGTTGTTTCAAGGTGAGTACATAGAAAAGGTGTTGCAGAGGTTTAGAATGTAGAATGCAAAACCAGTTAGTACACCTTTAGCTAGCCATTTCAAACTAAGTAAGGAGATGTGTCTAGAGACACAAGAAGAGATAGATTACATGTCCAGGATTCCCTATTCATCAGCGGTTGGAAGCTTGATGTATGCCATGGTGTGCACAAGACCAAATAGTACACATGTAGTGGGAGTTATGAGCAGGTAAATGAATAATCTGGGTAAATAGCATTGGAAAGCAGTACAGTGGATTCTCAGGTATTTGAGAGGTACCACTGCGCATGCATTATGTTTTGGAGGTTCAGACACTTCTCTACATGGATATGTTGATGCAGATATGGCTGGTGATAAAGACAGTAGGAGGAGAACCACATGGTATGTGTTTACTGTGGGTGGAACAGAAATAAGTTGGATTTAAAAACTGCAACAGGTTGTTTCACTTTCAACAACAGAAGCAGAGTATGTTATTGCTACAGAGTCTTGTAAGGAGATGATTTGGTTGCAGAGGTTCATGGAGGAATTGCGTAAGAAGAAAGAGAATAGCAGGCTTTACAGTGACAGCTAGAGTGTCATTCATCTTGCAAAGAACTCAACCTTTCATTTGAAGACTAAACATATACAGCTCAAGTACCACTTCATAAGATCTATTATAGATGAAGAGCTGTTAAAACTGGAAAAAATACATACTAGCCAGAATCCTGCAGACATATTGAAAAAGGGAGTAACCAGAGAGACACTGAGTTCTTGCTCAGTTTCTGTTAGTCTTCAAGCATGAAGGTGAAAATAAGAAATTTTCCAAGTCCAAGGTCCAGAGCATAGTCCAGTAAGTGCAACAGTGGTGGAGTTGAAATATTTTTGGGATGTGTGTGGGCTAATAGTTATGCGGACCCATGGTATTGGGTTAACTGTAGCATTTTCCGATGGTATTTTTCCCTTATAAAAGAAAGCATTGTAACACGGTTGTGTATGGTATTATAGCATTGTAAACAACCTCTGTGATTGTGTGAGAGAGACTGTGAGAGCGTGAAGAGGAAGTGCAACAGTTTTGCTGCAGGTTGTATCCCTTCATCTTTCTGGATTGGTAATTTCTTTATGGATGTAGCCCATTGTTTGGGTGAACCATGTTATATCTGTGTCTCTCTGTAATGTGTTTAATGTGTTTTTCATCTTGTTTAATGATTTAACTATATATTTTTTATTGCTCTGCGGTCCTTTTTTCTAACAGAAGCCAGATTTGGCTACAGTGCTAGTAGTGATTTTCAATAATTAGTAAGTTTAGTCAAGCGTGGTCAAAGTCTAGTTAATCATCCTTCCATCACATTTTTTAGATCAAAGTCTAGTTTTTGAGATTTGTGGTCAAAGTCTAGTTAATCATCCCGCCATCATGTTGAACAAAGATATTGAGGCTAGCCTACTAGAGGTTTTTAATTATTTGAAAGATGTTAATGTTTATAATCTTCCTAAAGTTTGTAACCTAGGAAATTAAATAATTGAGAGAGATGATGCAAAGAGAGAAATTCTGAGGGAGAGATTCTTCGATGTGCATATGTGCAGAAACTGTGTAGATGTTCAAGCTTATAGTAGATACAATGGACATAATTCAAGCTGTAGAGGGTCATCTGTGATAGGGAATGTAGGGGAAATGGGCACAAATGTGGGTAAGTGCAAGCATATGTGACCAGCAGTGCAATGAATGGGTCGAAACAGAGAGTTGAATTAGCTTCATATGAGCATAAATCATGTGAATAAGTCTGTCCATACATGGATGCAGCAACATGAAAAAGTGTTGAGTGGTTATGATAGGACTACTCCAGCGATAGAAGATTCACGAATAGGTTGTAAGGTTGAGCATATTTGTTTCACACTAGCATGCGTAAGTGAAAAATGTGCAAACAAGCATGTCACATATCCTATGGTGCAGGTATGTAGGTTGAGTATTACTAAGTTCCTTATTTTGAAGCAATTATTTCCAAAATATAATTTATCTTTCTTATGTGTGAGATTGACACTGGGCATACATACTTCCATGTGGTAGCTTGTACTGAGTTAAATTTACAGTAGTAGTGTTGTCAGTGACTAAGTTGGAATACTATAATTTTGGAAATAGCAATAGCAGAACTTGAATATACAGAGGAGAAAATCATTATTTTGGTATCTTCTAATTTCTTCAGCTTCACATAAAGAGTACTATCCCTCTACAGCATGATATCTTCAGAAGTACGTTCCTGTTCTCAATGTTTTCATAGTTTTCTACAATATCCTCCCTTTTATTTTGAAAAACCTTTAGCTAAAGCAAATAATCCCTGTAGCAATCTCAGTAGAAAATAAGAATTTGTATGAAAGGGTTGGTATTCTCCTTGGTGGCATTGGTGGCTCATAATATTCTCAAAATTGCTTTGTCTGAAACCATACTTGTTTCCATCTACAACATTTTCCTAGGCGGGGTTTTCTGAAGGTATCCATAGATGCACTCTATACACACTTTTCTCCTTGAATCCTCCTTTGACATGCAATCATCTTCAAGTGGAAGAAATTATGCTGGTTCCATTATATAATAGAGCAGGTTATGATGAGTAAATTGGGCATTTATTTGGTCTTCGAAAAGCTTGATGCACTACTTAAGGGAAACATTAGTTTCATGGTACCTCCCAGTTTGAAATTATAGGAAAACTTGCAAGGCTGCTTCAACTGAATTAATATCCTCTTAGGTTAAACTCCAAAAGAACAAGCTCACCTATGAAAAACTAAGAGGGAGACTGTTGTCACCTCACTGACTCTCTTCCACACTTTTGGCTGGCTCCCCTCCAGCACAAAGGGGGTTTTCCTATATGAGGATTGCTAAGAATTATGCATTAGACTCAAGATGATATAGAATAGAGGATTTAGCAAAACATGTGGTTGTAGTATAGGTTAACAAATGAATGATGGGTGTATTGAACCTAGTGTGTAGTCCATTGGGCATATGGAATCAAGGAAAACAATGAAAGGGTGGTCTATTTTCTGATTTTGTAGCCCTAATCAAGGAGAAACATAATCTTATCTTTCTGAATATTAAACTAGAAATTGCTTTTGTGAATTGTGAAATTTTATGTTTAAACCTTTGATTTACAACTTCTTTAATGTTTTCTTCAGTTACAACTTAGCAAATAACTATATTGGAGAACTGAACATTAAAACTAAAAATACATTGTCTAAACAACCATATAAATGCACAACATAAACAAATAGCATCCACACAAGATACACAAGTATTTACCTTGGAAACCCTAGTCCTTTGGGAAAATCCAACAAATGTTTGTCTTCTTATTCCAGGATTTGTTTACAACAACACTACAACATTCCTCTTGATAAACTCTTTGGATTTGGACCAAAACTCCTCGGAAATACCTCTAACCACAACCTATGGCTTTCTGAGAGCAAACCACACTAAAGATACCCCAAATCATATCTGCAAACTAGATAGACAAACTCTAGATCCACCATGGATCCAATGGACAACAGAGAAGTAACTCTCCCATGGAAAAACGGTGATCTCAAACTTAGATTTGGATTTCTCATTACAAGAAGAAACCCATCTCGCGTAACTGCGAGGATCACCACAAGAGATATGACTCACTCTTGACTTTGATGATGAAATCACACTCTAAGTATATTTTTATAGTCTCACACTTATGCAAATACCATGGGCCTTCCAATACCATGGGACACATAATGCCATGGACCTGCTAATACAATTTACATGAGGTCTCGTAAATCCACCTTTATAATAAATGTCTAGGAATCACCTCAACTCCTTCTATGTTGCTAGACACCCCCAACATAGAAGTACCTATCAAGCTACAAAAACTAACACTCCCTCTTAGCGAGGAAGTTACTTCCAAAATAACCTCCACTAGGATCAAACACATCCTCTGTTGCTACAATTGCTCCTTGTGAACAGGAAGATATGGCTGATGCCTCTATCGAACTCTGATCTAGATCCTTGTGCTTCTCCTCCATTAGTGTCATCCCATACCATGTAGTCCTGTTGACATGAGCCTCACTTCCTCTCAGACACTAATCCAAACTCTAGATTCCCTTTGGAGCTTTGATCCAAACTCCCTCTGAAGTTGACCATAGGTTGTCCCAGCAACCTGTCCAACATGCCCTCCCTAATGCCAAGCACTACTGATGCATCTTGGGAACTGCTCTCACTGCATGTATGAGTACTACATCCTAGAACTCTACCTCATACTCGTCATCCTCCAGGGATGATACTAACAGCAAATTGACCCTCAACTTTGAAGCATGCATCACTCCTACCACCTCCAGTAGACCTTTTGAATCTAGTTGGAAGATTACCGAACCAACTATCCTAGCTACTAATCTGGTGTGAGCTCTAGACCTCACATAGTGCTCTAAGTCTATTTCTGAAAGACTAAGGAGAATCAAACTTACTTCGATCATTATGGTTAGATGCACCATTTCCCAAACCTCCTGCTTGAAGTTTCCTGAGGCTTCCTACAACATTTTGTTGTTGCTTGGGTACATCTGCATTCTACCCCACTACTTCTTTGTATTTTCTAAGTCCTTATAGGCCTACAATACCTTGTATATTTTTACTTTGGGATACTCAGAGACCTTTCTTTGATACCATGTGGAATTTTATGTTTAAACCCTTGATTGAGAACTTCTTTAATGTTTTCCTCAGTTACAACTTAGCAAAAGAACTATATTGCAGAACTGAACATCAAAACTAAAAATACAGTGTCTAAACAACTATATAAGTGCACAACATAAGCAAATAGCATCCACACAAAATACATAGGGATTTACATTGGAATCCCTAGTCCTTCGGGGAAAATCAATAGATTTTTTTTTTCTTATTGCAAGATTTGTTTAGAACAACACTATAGCAATCCTCTAGATAAACCCTCTAGATCTTGATCAAAACTCCTCAGAAATACCTCTACCACAACCTATGGCTTTTTGAGACCAAACCACATTGAAGATATCCAAAATTCTCTTTGAAAATTTTATGGAAAAACTCTAGATCCACTTTGGATATTATAGAAAACAAAGAAGTAACTCTCCCATGGAAAAACTATGATCTCAAACTTAGATATGGACTGCTCACTACAAGAGGAATCCTGTCTCTTGCAACTGTGATTATCACCGCAAGAGATATGACTCACTTTTGACTGTGATGATGAACTCATACTCTAAGGCTCCTTTTACAATCTCACACTTATGAAAATACCATGGGCCCTCCAATACCATGGGGCCTCCTAAACCATGGACCCAATACCATGGGATCTCTAATACCATGGGACACATAATACCATGGACCCAATACCACAGGAGACATAGTACCATGGATCCTCTAGTACAATTTACTGAGGTGTCATAAATCCACCTTTACAATATATGTCTAGGAATCACCTCGAATCCTTCTATGTTGCTAGTGTTAAAAGTATTGTAACTTCGGAAGATATTCTATTGTACTTCTGTTGTATTCTCCTTTGGATATGGTATTCCTCCATTCGTAGATGTCCTTGATGTAATTGGTCATGTAAAAGTCATGAGGTAAACCCTCCGTTGTAAGTCGGGGAAATAATACCCATGGAAGTATTATATAAAATGTATTTTGAGTCTTCCAAGGTAGTTCGGACCTAATTAGGGAACCTAGCTGACCTAGTTAGTTAGTTTAGGCACTCACCTAATGGATCTAAATAGGTGAGGTGCCTCTCTCATTGATACAAATCTTACACTCAAGTTCTATTGTCCTGGAGAGAGAGATAGAAATAAAGAGTCTACTGTGGAATATAAGCAACTATTCTTGTTGATGGGGTTTTACACTATCTTGGTCGAATTCTATAATGAGGAATTTTTGAGGGGTTTTCTCCCTTGTGGTTTCCCCGAGGAAAATCTTTGTGTTCTCTTGTGTTGCTACATTTTTCTTTCTTTCAGTCATCTTTTACTTATGGTTATGATGTTATGATGTTAATTGTTTTTATATATTGTCTAACGATTAAAAATATAACATGGTATAAAATCTACCCTAAAAGAAGTATTTGTGCAGTCGAAACAGTGCAGCTATATCTATTGAAGATTAGGATTTCAAGCTTGAAAACCCTAAAAGACCAAAACTAGTAATTTTGGGACTTTCCCCATATATCACGATTGGAGAATTCTAAAAAGACGAAACTTTTACAAGACAAAGATAAATTCCTGATGTACCCGGTGTAAAAGTTTCATCCTCAAATTCACTATAACTTAGGAGATATGATTCCTCCAACTCACGGTTCCATCCTCTCCCATATTTCAACCTCAAACAGGTGACCTTGGGAGAATCACTATATCTTGGGATCGGAAGGTACAAATGATATTTAGTAAGATGTTCCAGAAAGGGAACATAATTTAGTTTCTATGGTAAATATTTCAGACCCCAAGGGTGAACGAGTGACATTTTTAAGTCCATACAGGTTCGATATGACGAATAATCCTGAAATAAGTCACCTTGGGAAAATTAGCATAAGTCCCAATTGGTGAAACAAATTATGTTATAAACTATGGTGATGGAAAAAGGACAGGCAAGGATACCTCAGTGTGAAGTTTTAGACACAGAGAAGCAGTAATTTTGGATGTATCATAGAAACAAGATCAGTCATTTCTGCAGAAGAAACCAGAAAAAAAAAACTAGGGCTTCCTGTTCCGGGCACTTCCATCCACCAATCAGTTAAAGAAGGAGGACCATAAAATTATCCCTAGGAAGGTGCATCTCTCTATGTAAGAAGTTTCTCATTCTGTGAACTTTCATTTTTTGACCTAACACTGCTACCAGAGAAAACTAGGGCATCAAATATTTTGCAGTTATGTCGACAGTTTTGGGAAAATAAGTATACAGCTCATCTTTCCTTGAGGAGGCACATATTTCTATCCAATCAGATATGAAAGATACCTAAGTTGAAAAATTAGTTTTTCTCTATCAAACCCTAGATCCACCAGAAGCAATCTTTCAAAATATCCTTCAAGAAAACATCAAGTTGAAGCATTCTCGCTGGTAAGTTTCATCCTCTCTATTTCCATTTTAGGTTCTCATTTTTATCATAATGAAAAATAGTATCAAGATTGAGGGAAAGCTTGAAAAAGTCAAGAACTTCTAAGCATGGAATTATAAGAGTGATTAACATACTTGAAGAAGCATGAGGAACTATGTCAAAGAAAGAGTTGCAGATCCAGACGGAGATGAAGTCAAAGAAAAGCAAAAGAAAGACCTAATCAAAACAAACATGAGTATTTCCATCTCCATTGGATTTCACATGTATCGTCCTTGAAGAATCCTAAGGATATGTCCGATGAAATGATCAACATGTATGAATATGACCTTGAGAAATCAACTCAAGAATGTGAAGGTGCAATGTCATAAACATTCAATGGTTACTTCACAAGAAGATCTCATCTCAAGGAGCAATTAGAAGTCGTCGAAGACAATGTCAAAGAATCAGAAGCATAAATTACAACTCTGAATGGTCTTCCAACTTTGGTCAAAAGAATTGTTCTAGTAGGAATATCACATATGGATAAATGTACGATTGATTGAAGAAGAGATGAGAATCAATCCCTAACAACTCGGGCCAAGAAGAGAAAGAACGAGAATGAAGAACGTTCCTGGCCAAGAATAGAAGGACATCTCACAAATTAATAGTTCAGTTGTGATGTGAAAGGACACTTTGTGAAAGAATGTCCCAAGAAGGAAGAATAGAAGGATGATATGTTATAGAAGTACCAATTGATCATACATAATGATGTTTGGATATGAGCTCAAGACATGAAGGAATTTTTTTATGAAGAAGATCGAGTACACTTTTGATCGAAGTATCAAAAGATACGAAGCAAGGTTTGTGGGTTCTATCAAAAGAGAGATTCAATTTTGGAAAGACATTGTTGTAGGTGATAGACACACCTCTTCAGTAATGGATATTACACTAGACAATTGGTGTAATCAATGTAAAAGAATAGATCAAGCAAACTATATAGTTTGAGACTCTCTATAGACAACCACCTACGTACATAAGGATTTGTACAAGCTTAGTAGGAACTGATGGGATAGCACATACAGTCACATGAGAAACTTGAGGATCAACTAGAGTGATGGAGATCCAAACCTTTAATACAAGGTTGAATATAGAATCCTATAAAGGACAAGAGAAAAATTTCAACAAAGTTCGAGATGAATGATATTGATATCTACTGACATAGATCGATACAAAGAAGACTAACAATAAAGGATACTACCCATCATCCCAATGTTCTAATACAGATGTAGAGGGAGGATGGTGCTCCACCTAAGAGGGAGTGACTATGGTATATCTCAAAGTTCAAGAATCTTGACATGATTCTTGAGATTAGAAGCATGATGAAATCCAGAAGACATTTTACTTATACAAGTAAAATATGCAGAGAAAATGGTGTGGTACCTAAAGGGTACTGCAAAGGTATGGTGACTTTAATTGAGTTGGTAGTACTATGTACTCCAAAAAATTGCAGAAAACAAAGTGTTTCTCTAAATGCAACCATGGATGAATATATTGAAGCTAAGAAGAAAGAAAGTAAGGATTCCTCAAGTAATGAGGAATATGATCCAGAAGAATTATACCGATGAAGATGAAGATTATACTCTTATCCATTCCATCATTGGCACACTGGTAGGACACACAGACACGGTTCTATGTGATATATGATGTAAGAATACTTGTTCAGTATTTCTGATCATGAGAAAGATAGGAACAGGTCCTCAGATTCAAACGATGAAGTTGAACACATTTGGCAAAGAATCCTGCAATTCAAGAAGACAAAGATCAAGATGGAGTCTACCAAACAAACAAAGATAAATATTTGAATTGTCATTTCCTATATATCTAGTTATTCAATATGTCTACATAGATATGTTTCTAGATTCAGGAAATGTATTATGCATACTAGAATATTTGTAGTATACTACTAATATGTAGATGATGGGTAAGTGGCTTATGTTGTTGTACAACGTTTGATTGCTACTTATGAAATAATGTCTTGGAAAGATGGAAGAAATAAAGAAATATAATGTATATAGATGTTTGTTGCATTAGCGAAAATAGTTGCATGGCTATATGGCATATATCTTTATGTATGTCATATGTTAGGAAATATTTCTAATCATACAATTGTATTTTATTTGTAGGAAGGATTGTATGCAGTCACCCACAAAAGAAGAATGATGCAAGTTGTGAATGTACGATACCATTGCAGATGTACAAGAGAAGAATGATGCAGTTGCAAATGCACAAAAGAATAATGATGCAAGTTGTGAATGTACGATATTGTTGCAGATGTACAATAGAAGAATGATACAGCTACAGATGCACAAAAGAGGAATGATGCAAGTTGTAAATCCAGTTGTGAATGTACACAAAGAGAATGTTAAAGAACAAGTTGCAAAAAGGAGTTGTAAAGCTCAAGTATGTTCTTACAAAGGAACAAGTAGCAAATGTGTTGACTAAGCCTCTTGCTCGTGTAAAGTTTGAATACTTTCGAGACATGGTTGGTGTAGTCCGAAAGAACCTCTCTCGAAATAGGGAGTGATGGTAAATGGAAGAAGGATGTAGTGGTGAGTAGCTCAATCTAGATTAGAGTAATTTTGGCTAGGACGGTTTGACCCAAAAGGGTTAGTCATACGAGGCTTGTTGATGCTAGGGGGATTAGTATGTCTGGATAGATCAATTTAACCCAAGTGGGTTTGTAAGGCAGGACAAGGCTTACTGGTCCCCAGGAAGATCCATCTATCTAACTAGGCTTGTTGGCTTGAAAGGGTTAAAAAGCTAGACAAAATTCCTGGGTGGATCTACCAAAGAACTCACCGTGATGCTGCTCCAAGATAGTTAGAGGGTAGGATGGTTGTTACAATATTGCTATACTGTTGAGATGTGTAGTTCAGTATTATTATATTGATGACTATCTAGCTCAGTATTGGTATACTGATGGATGCTGAGATGATCGGTTCAACATTTATATGCTGAGATGTGTAGTTCAGTATTATTATATTGATGATTGTTTAGCTCAGTATTGTTATACTGATGGCTGCTTAGATGATTGGTTTAGCATTGATATGCTGAGATGTGTAGTTCGTTATTGTTATACTGATGAGCATGGCTGCTGATATGATTGGTTCAACATTGATATGTTGATTCTTGAGATGGTTGATTCAGTATTATTATGCTGATGATAGTTTCTATATTGTTATACTGATGATTGATGAGATGTGTGCTTCAATATTGTTATATTGATAGTTTGGATGATAGTTTCAGTGTTGTTACACTGATTGTTGAGATGATTGTTTCGGTGTTATGACACTGATGATGGTTGATTGTTAAGATGTTTGATTGTGATAGTTTTAGTGTTGCTACACTGATGATTGATGATTGTTGAGATGATTGTTGAGATGTTCTCAGTGTTGTCACACTGATGATTATTAAGATGATTGTTGAGATAGTTTTCAGTATTCCTATACCGATGTAGCAAGTTTAGTATTCTCATACTGATGATCGTTGATTGATTGAAAGTTTCGGTATTTTTATACTAATGTAGCAGATTCAATATTATCATACTGATGATTATTGATTGATGAGATGATTGATAGTTTCACTATTCTTCTACTGATGTAGCAAGTTCAATATTTTTATACTGATGTTGATAAGATAGTTTCAGTATTTCTATACTAATGATGGTGAGGTAATTTCATTATTTCCATGTCGATATTGATGATGTTGTTGCTTCAGCATTTGTATGATGATGTTGATGATGTGGTTATGGTCCCAACACCTTGTGTTGATGATGTTGATATGGTTGTGGTCCTAACACCTTGTGTTGTTGTTAATATGATTGTGGTCCCAACACCCTGTGTTATTAATGATGATGTAGTTGAAGTCACAACACTCTGTATTGATGATGATGATGATGTTGTTTCAACATTTCTATGTTGATGATGATGATGTTGGGTATTCCCAACATCTCTATGTTGGTAATGCAGATGATGATCGAGCACTACAGATGATTTGGTTTTTAGCACTAACATGCTAATGATATTTTTTATTGTTTCAGTATTTATATACTGTTGATGCAGATGATGATGTTTCAGTATTTCTATACTGAAGATACAGATGATGATGTTTCAGTATTTCTATACTGAAGATACAGATGATGATGTTTCAGTATTCCCATATTGAATATATAGATGTTGTTTTAGTATTTACATACTGAAGATGCAGATGATGATGATTTAGTATTTTTATACTGAAGATACAGATGATGATGTTTCAGTATTCCCATACTGAATATGAAAATGATGATAGTTATGATGCAGATGGTGTTGCTTTCAGTATTCACATATTGGAGATATAGATGATGATAGTTCAGTATTCACATACTAAAGATACAGATGATGATGTTACAAGATGATGATTCAGTGTTTACACACTGCTGTTGGGAAGTAGATGATTCAGAATATGTTGATATTATAGATGATGGTTCAATGTTTACACACTGATGCTGGAAAGTAGATGATTCAAAAGAAGATTCAGTATTCACATACTAATATGGCAGGAGAATATTCGGTATTCACCTACTGATGTTACAGAAGAAGGTTTGAAAGATGATTCAGTATTCACATATCGATGTGGAAAAAGATGATTTAGTATTCACATACTGATGTTACATAAGAAGGTTTAGTATTCATAAGATGATTCAGTATTCATATACTGACGTGAAAAAAGATCATTCGACATTTACATACTGATTCTAGAGAAGATGATTCAGTATCCACATACTTATACTACAGAAGATGATCTAGAAGATGATTCAGTACTTATATTATGATAGAAGATGATTCAGCACATACAGAAGATGATTCAGTATTTACATACTGAAAATGCGGAATATGATCCATATGAGATCAATGATGAAGATGTATGATGATGTTCCAAAACTTCCTCTGACATATAGAGATTCACCAGTCAATTGTATAGTTTTAATAATGGTTGTTGTTGATTTAGAATACCTTCCTAGTTAAGAGAGAGTGTTAAAAGTATTGTAACTTCGAAATATATTCTATTGTAACTTTGTTTTATTCTCCTTTGGATATGTTATTACTCCATTCGTATATGTCCTTGATGTAATTGGTCATGTAAAAGTCATGAGGTAAACCCTCCATTGTAAGTTGGGGAAATAGTACCCTCAGAAGTATTATATAAAATGTATTTTGAGTCTTCCAAGGTAGTTTGGCCCTAATTAGGGAACCTGGTCGACCTAGTTAGTTACTTGAGGCACTCACTTAATGAATATAAATAGGTGAGGCGCCTCTATCATTGATACACATATTCCACTCAAGTATTGCACTGGAGAGAGAGAGAGATAGAGATAGAGAAAGAGATTAATGTCGAAGATAAGTAACTATTCTTGTTGTTGGGGTTCTACACTGTCTTAGTCGAATTCTATACTGAGGAAGTTTTGCGGGGTTTTCTCCCTTGTGTTTTCCCCGAGGAAAATCTTTGTGTTCTCTTGTGTTGCTACATTTGTCTTTCTTTAGTGATCCTTTACTTATGGTTATGATGTTATGATGTTAAATTTTTTTATATATTGTATAACCCATAAAAATCTAATAGCTAGATACCCCCAACATAGAAGTACATGTCGAGCTACAAAAACCAACATGATTGACCCTAATTATGGAGAAATTTGAAACACAAATGCTTAATCTTGATGAGGATATGAGATACACATTAAACATTTCAATGGTAAATAAAAGGATACAAAGAAAGGGGAATGAGCCATAAACTATCTTCTTCATCACGATGGTACAATCAACTTGATGAGGAATCAAGCTAACTATTGTTTCTACCCTTCAACACATATTTGATGCAAAAGAAAAATAGGACAAATCATTCAACAAATAGAACTTTAAACATTATACCTCACACAAAGTACTCCTTAGCTTGCATTTTCCTTCAAGATCTTCAACAGTAGCTCAATAGGGGAGATATCTCCAAATCCAACCATGAAAAATGAAAGAGGAAGGGTTACTCTTTTTATAGTCTTGCTCAACTTCCTTTGCATTAAAATAATGTTTCTTACTAATCAACTCATTGAGAAAATTCAACAATGATAAACTATTGATTTAGTTAGAAACCGGCTTCAAAAGTAGCCAAAAAGGTGAGGCACCTTTCTTAGGTGGTTGAGTGAACAACCAATCCATATCCTTTATGAAATAATAAATAATTCTTCGCTTATGCACTCTCCAAGAGAGAGAGTTTTCACATGTGTGGGAGGATTCAAGGTGGGACAATTTGTGGTTTTGACCAAGCAAGCAACTCATGAAATGGTAAATAATCTATCAAAAAGTGTGTCCTTCAAGAGAGAGAGTCCACACGTGTGACTGTAACTAACTTTTCATAGCACATTTACCAAGTGAACAACCTTCCACATGCATGAGAGAGAGAGAGATGAGGACTCAACTAATTTTTCTAAGAACCTTTTGATCAAGGGAATAATATAATAGTCTTTTAAGTAGGAGTGAACCCTTGAAGGATGTTCTATGATAACCACCTTTCTAAGTTCTAACAATATTTTGATAAATGTGCATGATCAACAACCTTGACCAAGCAAAAATGATATAATAGTCTTGGAGTAGAGGAGGCACCCTTGTGAAATGTTCCATGCTAACAACCTTCATCAATCCAATAACCAACTTCAGTGCACCCTTTAAGAATGTTTCAATGTGGTTAGATATTCCTTCAACAAATGATATAATACTCTTGTTGTAGGCACAACCGATCCCATGTTTTCAATAAAACATGAGAACCCCAATTTTACATGTAAGGTAAGTTTTCTGAATTTCTTAAGTCGTTTTGGGGTCCCCAAAACGTTTATCATAGTTTCTATGATTTGAGTTAGCTAAATTCTTCATATTTATGCATTTTTGCGTGTTTTTAGTGAGTTGAAGAAAATACTATTTTTCCCAAAATGTGTCCTTCCCACAACCCGCAATGCGGATTGCGGTATATTTAGGTTTATTATTTGCGATTTTTTCATCCTGCATCCTGCAATGTGGAATGCGGGATGCGGGAACATTTTTTGCGAGTCAGTCGGTCAACCCGCAACCCGCAACTCTCAAGATGCAGATTGCAGGAAGTATTTGATTTATGATTTTGTTGTGTGTTTTCGCAACCCACAATTGCGGATTGCAGATTGTGGAAAGGGTGTGTATATTTCCTAAATAAATACCCGCAGCTCTTCTCCCGCATTCTAGATCTTTGGTATTATTTGGATTGTTTCCTTTCTTATTGATCTCTAGTTTATATTCTCTTTTTATTTCATTTGAGTTGGTTCTATGATCTTGGTGGTTAGCTTACCATGTTATCTTTCACATCACCCACCTAAGCTTGGTCTTCATCGCACAAGTTGATTATTCGAAATAACGGTTGGTTATTACCTTCGCTCTGGGATTCAGATTGATCTTATCATTTCTTCTCTCATGCTTTTGTGTATTGCATTGGTTCGATATTCGGCCTTGATTGAGTTTTATTTTCCCTTTTGCATGCCTAGAATTGTAATGTAAATATTTAAATAATATTGGTCTTTGGGTTATTTGCTTTTATTAGTTGAATGTTTGTAATGCTTGGTTTAAGCTTATTGAAATATTTTAAATATTCATGGTTATGTTTTGACTTTCATTAACTTAACTTGTGTATTTCATTAAATCCATATATTAATTTTATACACAATTGGATGTTATGAAAATTAAAAGAACACATGTTTTTATTCTTGGAAAATGATTATGTTAAAAACCTATTTGTGGAATTCATTGACTCTCCTATATTATAGGAGTGATTCTTTTCCTATATAGGTAACTTGTTTCCAACATTTATTTTCTTAAAAATTAAATTGTAAATGGTTTTTATTTTTCTAGGTTTAGGGTTTTCAAATATTAGATTTTCTTCTTAAATAATTTCTAGATTTTTAATTTGATCATTTCGTTTAAAAAAATAAAAAAAACTTGCAAATTTTCAAGCTTCCCAAGTATTTTTATGGATTTTTGTGGATGCGGGACCTTTGATTTTAATTGTTCAAATTTTAAATGTTCCCGCAACCCGCAACTTGTGGGATGTAGATTGCGGGAGGTAAAATTTTCATATTTTAATAAAACATTCCCACAACCCGCAAATTGCAGAATGAGGGGTGTGGGAATCACTTTTTCACATTTTCATTCCCACATCTTTCCGGACCCTATGTTTATCTTAGGTTATAATTTAATTTGATTTCGGGTCAGTAAATTTTCGTAGTTTTATTTTTCACTTAGGGTTTTAATTTGGTTTTTGATTTTTTCTGTTTTTTTTAAATGATTGTTTTAAACAAATTCGAATTTTCTTCTCGACATGTGATTTCCGATTTTGTTGGGAATATTAATTTTGGATCTTCTTGTTTTTGTTTAGTTTTATTTATTTGGAAACTAATTAACACAGAATAATAGATTTGATTGTAAAAATCAATGGCCACAATTCACTCTGCAGTAAAATCAATGGTTACTGAGCCTTAAATTCTAAGATATTAATCTTAAGTTGATTTGCTATTTGTATCTAAACATTTAAGAAAAAGGATTGTTGAATGATGATATTGATCCAGGAAAAGGAGAATTTTCCATTATTAAAAAATTTATATTATATTCTACCTTGGTTAATGAACACTAATTGATATAATTTTTGCATGTTTGCAGTGATTCTAAGCCGTGTAGATTACCAAAGATAATATAATCAGACTATGGTTGTGCTGCCAATTTGAAGTTTGATGGTGAAATCTTTGTCTGCCAGCGATGGAGATCATTTATTTTTAGCATCACAAATTGGATTGCTCGAGAAAGAAGGAATCTCCAACATAAATTCATGGATCGTTGAGAGAAAAGATACAAGCTGATATGAAATTAATGAAGACCACATTTATTTTTAGATGCTGAATCGCACCTAAAGAGGGAGGAAAATTTCGGGCTCCATTTGCTTTCAAACTGTGAAGAATCTGATAAAACTGTTGAAAACCCACTTCACAAATGGGCTCTTTTACTCATAATTGTGAGCCATTTTGGAAATCTCTCAACTGATTTGGATAAAAGCATGCTTGAACAAAAGAGTATTTTCAAAAGTTGGTTACGGCCAGTTTGGATGGGAGCTGAATGAACCAAAGTTCTGGTGGTTGGACCTTATCCTTCCATTACTTGTCTCTTCTATAAAATCTACCCAAATGTTTGAGAGTGGGGCCGGGGGGGGGGCTCAGCTGAGAGATTTCTCTTTCGGAATAGAAAAGCTGCTACCACGAAGAACTTTCGGAAGGGGAGAGATTCAAATAGGAGACTGGAGATACCTCTTTGTAATTAAAGGTTTATGTATTTTTACAGAACTTGATATTGATAAAGTATTGATATTTTCATATCTCTTGTTATGAGTTCCATTAAATTTCTTTAACAGATCTCATGTCTTTCCTATTTCAAATGGATTAATGTTTCTAGTTATTCATTTGCAAATCGTTAGATGTGTTTATTTATGACTTAGATTTTTCTCTGTTACAAATTTGTGCATTGATAATACTCAAAAGAATTTCTTCTTTTGGAAAGTTTTATCTGTATCTGCAAGTGATTGAACTATTAATATTTAAAGCAAATCTGTTGGTTTTGCAACTAACATACGTATATGCAGGTTGTATTGAATGAGTTCATCTTGAGTTGCTTTCATTTAATTTTTATTAAACGATTGTGATTTAAGCGAGAGGTTTACCATCTCATTTACATTTTGTCAATGTGGTGAAAAACTTGTCATTCAAATATCTTAGGATAATCTCTAAATCAATTCAACATTATCTTTAAGTTACTTACCTCTAGATTATGTTTACTTTCATAGTTAGATTTGATTTTCCTTTTCTTTCTATCACCCATATTTTTTTCCAATCTGGGGAACAGATCCTCTGTGGATCAAACTCGTAAAAGCTAGTGGAGGCTATTGAAATATCCATGGGAGATCACTACTTTAAACAGCTCAAGGATAAAGCAATACTTGCGTGGGATTGCTTGAATCCTTTGGCTGGGTCTTCTCTCTGTGTTGTAAGCCTTAGATACCCTTTTCATCCACATAAACAACTGAGGCTTCAACAACTCTCTAAAAAGAGTGTTCCCTAGAGAAGAGTGCGAAAGAGATGCATACTGAATTTTAGCGTATGAATACCGTGAATTTGAGCTTACATACCACAATTTGTTTCCTTCTATGGACACAAAGAGGTGCGCCTTAGGGATGTGTGTCAACCTCCCTTTCCATAAAATATTATATCAATGCATGCTTGCTTCACATATATGCCAAGAGAGAGGGTGTTCCATGGAGAACCATATTATATCTTGTAATAAACCTCATCCAAGTGTGAAAGGAGGAAATTGAGCTAGGGAGCTCCAATACCAGTCCTTCCATGTGGTCAAATAAATTCAAACCAAGGTCAAATAACCCCAAATATTTTTGAACATGTGAATTGGCGACCACTCCATCAAGTGGGTTTTAACATAACAAAAAAATGGCATATGTTCTTAGGAGACATAAAACACCTAGGGTGCTCACATCAAAGGCTTCCAACTTGTTTCTTCCTTTCTCGCATCTTGGGGGTCAGGTTGTTGTGGCATAAATATTTAAGCCACTAAGTGCGTCGTTGGGGGAAAGTCTCGAGTCAAGTAGTGTCACTTGATCTTGAATCCTTAGTTTAGGAAAACTCCTAATGAAGCCAAGGGGGTATACCCTATGAGTTACCAAGGTTTATTAAGATTTAGATGGTAGTTTATGATTGAGTAAGTTGTTTAGGATTTTTTATGAAAGTGACACAAGAGATTGCAATAGTGATTAAGAAAACAACATGAATACAAATTAATCCATCCACATAAGATTCACTTTAAGAAAAATGATGGTATGATGTAGACCAGTGCTGAAAATGGATTCTGAAATGGAGTGTTGGATGTATTGCAATTGTTCTTGGTCGATTTTAAGTTTATGAATTAATGAACAAATTATGAGGGAGGGGGATTCCCAATATACCACAAAGGTACAAGGAATATTTCCAGACTCACTAAGTGTGGTAGCACACGAGAAAATGTGGGATGAATGGAGTCACGAGGGGATGTCCAACACTACACCAATAAGGATGTACCTGACAGGGCCCCATGGTCACTTTTCAGTTGTTCTTGCTTCCTCTATACAATTTTCCCACACGAAGCAAAACACAACGTTGTATTTTTCGTTGTTGGGATGTTAATTGAAAGTGTGACTAATAAACTAGCCACCCACATTTCTTTTGATGCATCCAACTGGTCGGTTGAACCGCAGCAGTGCAAAGCATACACAACGAAGACCTTGTTAATTTTAAAGATTTGTGAATAGTTTTTTCTTGTTTATTAAATCCCCAATAGTCTCTTTCAGGTTATAAACCCTAATCAGGAGAGCAATGGGAGTAAATTACTAAAAATAAATAAAAGCAGTATAAACAAAAGGTTTTCTAATTAATCGTACCACGCATCTCTTTCCCCATTCGGGTAACTCGGGAAGTCGTGGGGTTAGTATTTGTATTACTTTGCAATGAATTTGAAACTTGAAATAGCAAAGTATACTGATCTATAAAGAAAAACTACACTAACAAAAGAAAAAACATGAAAAAAGTGCACCGACACAAAACCCCCCAAAGGGGATGGGGAGTGGGCTCTAAAGGAGACTACTCAAAATATTTTAGTATGGTATTTACAATGCTTTAGGTGGATTCCAATGGTCCTTACATATCTGGTTCCAAAGGCTTAAAGGTTTTTAGAAATGAAGCAAGAAAGAGGAACGTTGCTCCAAAACGCCTTGGATGGCCTAAATATTCAAATTTTTGGAAGCACTCCTCCTTGTCCTATCAATACAAGACAAAATAAACCACCTATCCTACACCAAATATGCTAAATATAACATTAAAAGCATAAAATAGTTAAGTACTGAATGATTGAAAACTATGCACAAGTACTTAACAATACTAGATCTATTCTAAGAATGATGCTTTACAATTCTAGATCTAGAAACATGCTTAAAAATATTAGCCTTTAGATATTCTTTGAAATAGAAACTAAACTACTTAAGCATGTGAGTAATTGTAACCTAAGGGGAAAGCATGATTTAAAATTGTTGGAGAGAAAGAGAAGGAAAGAGCTCAAGCTTGGGAATGCTTGGGCTATGGAGTCCGTTGGTGGAGAGCGGAGGGACTATGCCTCTTCAACAACGAGTTCTTGGAGAGTGAGAGAAGCATGTAGGATCTCACATAAATCCAAGAGAAGCACCTGTAAAACACCTTCGCACTTGCCAAGAGACTTATCAAATCTAGTAAAAACTCATGCTAAAGACGAGAAGAGAATACCCATAAGCAAATCAGCATGCAAATTCTAAATCTTGAACATAAATTAATTAAGAGAGAAAAGAAATGAGTTCACTCACTCCTAATGATTAGTAGTACCAAATGCATAAATTAAATTCTACATATTACCTCAGCAACAACATGAGAAAATGATCATCCATACACCACATGAGACCTCGAAAGTCTTTCTATTATTCCAAAGAGTATTACAATTAAAATACAACACTTAATCATTCCTTATCTCCTGTGACCATGAGAAAATGAGGAAAGGATGCCCACTTAAATAGACAAATGAGAGAGGGGATGGATCACCAACTGAAGCTGAAGTCGAAGTTCACGTTGAGTTAACTATGGATAAGGTGAGTGATTTAGGATCTTGATTGAGGCATTCCAAAAGAGAAAGCGCCACCTCTCATAAGAGAGGTGTGCTCTGACCTAACTCTCCACAACACTCTCCACATCTCCAAGTTGCCAAAACCAACCCCCTCTCGTCAAATCAATCAAACCATGCACGTGAGTTACACCTATCATGGCGTCATCTCCCATCCGCAAAATCCACCAATATAATTTTCACCTCTTCATACTACAAACCCAAAGTTTAATATCCTCCACATGGATGACGGGTCCACCTTCCATATAATCGCAACTTTTTTTGGTGTGGCGTGAAACTCATGAAGGTTGACGTCACCATATAATTAAAACCATTCGCCACTTAGTTTATAACCAAAGTCTTATGCCTTTCCACTTTTTATGAAGTTGTTAACCATGGAGAGTCCACTTTCCATGTCACTCACTAATCATTTGAATTTCGTTTTTGACTTTTAATTTTTTACTTTGCTGCTAATTTGATGCACCTTTAGCATTAAAATGCCAAGTTGATGTTCTGTTAGACAAATAATGCCTTTGGGGATGTTTTAGCCCCCAAAACATAGTAAAAGTGGCCTTTAGGGTAAATAGGACGCTCTAAGTGTGAAAATGAGCATCCCCACGCCAAAAACAGACTCTAAACCCGACTTTTATTGCACCTTGAATTTTTTTTATTGAACCATTAAAAAATGGCCTAATTTTGCGGGAAAGTTTTATTTTCTTGGAATTAAACAAAAACCTAGGGGGGCAGCACATGTGCATATGACTCAATTCAAATGAATAGCATATTTATAAACACTTACATAGAGGCTCTAATAACCTCCTAAGCCTAACCACCAAGATGACTACCCCAAATTTGGAGGTGTGAGTGAAAAACTCAAAAAAATTTAGTCGTTTGTTCAACAACCAATAATTACAGAGGGAAAAAACACTTTGGGCTAGTCTTCTTGATGCCTATATGTCGAAAACCGATCCTTTTATAAAAATTGACCATGCTAACACATTTTTTACAATTTCCCCAAGGGATATGAACATGTGTTACAATTGCTTGAACAAACTCCTAGAAAAAGCCTAGTAGACCTCTAAACTTTGAAGAATGAACAACTATACTTGTTATATTTTGTTGGCTCACTTGAAAAATACAGCAAGTGCAACTTAGGTGGTAACACAACTCTATGAAAGACATTAATAATTATGATTGCAACCTAAGGGTGCTCACATTAGAGGCTTCCAACTCTATGAAAGACATCAATAATTATGATTGCAACATTGCAAAAGAGTCAAAATGATAGGGTATTCCATCTCATTGAATATTTATGACAATAAAACCTTGGAAACTGTTAGGTCATGATTTTTTCTTCCTTAGTTGTATGCTTTTATTTATGTTTTTGAACCTTGCTAGTATTTTTGCTTCTAGGAAATTTTGTTTATAAAGGTTAATTTTGAGTTCAAGCTTTTAATTTTCATGATTTTGATTTTTCTTATTTTTAAGCCTGCTTTTATAAATTTTGCTTAGATTTCATTTTTTAAGGGTTTTACAAGGTATATATGGATTAAATGGTTTATAAATAACACTAAGGTCGAAATTAAGCATATAAACCAAGTCTTAAACTTTATTAGTGGCATAATGATGTGAAATTATGTGATTGGACTTTCTTGTAGCGCAAGAGCAAAATTAATACACTAGAGCGCTACAAGAAAGTCGTGAATGCCAAAATTATCATTTTTCAATCTGATTTTTTCAGGTGTCTTATCCCTGAGGTCTTAATCACATCATTTGTTGCATTTGATACGTGTCCTGCAAAGTTTATCATTGAAACAAGTGGATGATCATCATATGAGGTAGATCGTGGTGATTGCATGCAGTCCAGGGTGAATGATGATAGTGAGTAGAACGAGGTAGAGTTTTTCGGGAGTATGTTCATTATTTGAAGGATACAAAGGATATTGAAGGTTGTGGTGAGAACACACTGCTGAGAATTCAGGGTTTTTACAATTGAATGAGGAATTAGGGCTTTCCAGCAGCGACTGTTTGAAGTGGTCTGAACAGTTAGAGACAGGTGGAACATGAAATTCGACACCTAACCATTGAAGTGATTGCATTCCATCGCTTGTATTGATCTTCTGAGCAAGTACCCCACGTGGCATTTGCTAGGGTTTGTTTAATTTGGGGTTTTTCTGATAAAATCCATAATGTTAAATTTCGAAGGACGGATATGAGTTTGTTCACCTAATATACTATGAATGATGAATTATTAACAAATATATCCAAGTATTCATCGTTTAAAATAGTAAACTTCAAAGCAGAACTGTTGGAGGTCCCTGAACTCTGTGATTAGGTCAAACTGTTGCAATTTGGTACAAAAGATTCCCTAAACTGTGTGTTAGGGCAGACTGTTATGATTTGAAGATAGACAGACTGTGGGATATTGACAGGTGTTGTTAAAACCTTAGTAAACATGAAGAAAAGTGGAAAAACAAATAGAGTTGAGCCCACTGACCTAAGTTGGATAGATAATTTTCTAGAATGTGCAAAGTTATTTTCTAATGTAGGATGGTTGACATTTTTCAAAAAGATTGATGGATATCATGCAGAGGTCTCTCATAAGTTTGCTCAGTGCTATGAAAGATATTGTGTCTTTTGATACTTTACAATTCAAAATGACTAAGGAGTTGGTTGTTGAGGAAATAGGCATCAAGAATCAGGGAGAATTATGGTTTAAGAAGGTCCCATTCACCTTCAATGCAAAAAAGTACTTACTTCCTAGTGTAATTACAGATTGGGGTAAAGGTGTACCCATTCATAACTTCAAGCCTGAATGGATAGAGCCCATTAAAGTTTTACAGACTTATATTACCTGTGAGGGAAGATATGCCTTTGTTTTCAAATACCACTTCATATTTCTTCAGCATCTCAGTAATGAGTCCAAGATGAACTTGCCATTCTTCTTTCTGAAGAGTCTGCAGAATATGTCTTGCAGAATTAAGGAGCACCAAAATCATACTAAACAGTCCATTTTCCACCATGGACTTATCAAACTCATCATAAACATTGTTTTGCAGAGTAGGGGAAAAACTTGGGAGTATTTCCTTTTCTGGTCAGGTTTTCAAAATGGTCAAGAAGGACAGTCTCACAAAAGACAAGATGATAAAGGACAGACCTTGATCAGAAATCTCGAGCAAAAGGTAAAGGTCAAAGATGAAGACAGGGTTAAATTAGAGGAAGTTTCAGATCTTGCAAATGAAGACTTTGAATCTAAACAACACCTTAATGAGAATGAGAGCAAAGATTTATAGTCAAATAATAAGGAAACCAAGCCTGTTGAAAATGATATACCGACAAAGACAATTTTTTCTGAAAAGATTGTACCTACAAAGAAAATTTCAGATGAGAAAGAGGATATTGAAGTTCAAAGACAAAGTCCAATTACAGTTATGTCAGAAGATGAGAAATGTCTGTTTGAGGATGATAAAGTCCCTATCACTGATGCAACTAGGGTTTGTACTAAAAAGGAATTTCACAGCCAGGGTGATGAGGTAGCATTACCAAAAAGAAAGAAACTAAAAGTTGTTGAATTTGCCTCAGTTACCCATCAGGGGAAGACTTTCAAAATGTTGAGGGAGATTGTTCCTTCCAGACCTAGAAACAAGCTCACACTGAATATGAAGAAGTTGTGAACCCTAAATTGAACAAAGAAAGAGTAACAGTGATAGATGATTCTTCATCTGATGAAAAATTGAATGATGATAAGAGTGACAGTAAGGGTAAAAGGCCAATGGAATAAGAAAGAGAGTCGGTCTTTACTGATACTAAACTATCTGATATATTTCTAGAGGTACGAAGTCAGATGTTGTAGGAACAGCAAGAAGGTGAGATAAAGGCTTCTTACTCAAAAAAGAAGGTGATGGTTGAGGAAAAGGTTCCATGTGAAGCTAAGACTGAAGAACACCTAGGTTTTCCTGAGACTCCTATAGAATTGTTGCCAGAAGATGAAGAAATTTATAAGATATTAAACATTCCATGGCTTCCAAATGAGATGCAAACCATAAGAGGAAATAAAACATTTGATTAAGAAAAAGAGAATTTACAGAGAAGTGTAAAACAATATAAGTATCAGGTGGAATACATGCAGGAGACAAATGATGGCTTGGTCATGGTAAACAGAAGACTCAGAGAGGATTTGGATTAGGTGAATAGCCACTATCAGGAGCTGATTGCAGTTTCAAGAAAGGCATTGAAAAGGAAGAGGAATACAGAAGGTCAATTTACAATGTTGAAGCAAACCATCTAGGATCTGTAGTAGAAAAATGAAGAACTAATTAGAAATATTGCAGATATGGAAGCAGATCAACTGAAAGCAAGAAGAAAGGCCCAAGCCCTGGAAGGGATAGCCTTGTTAGCTGAAGCAGCTAAGGATCTGTAAAGTTTGTTAAGATAATCAGTTATTAGTTAGGTTTTGAAAGTTACTTTATTTTTGTAATTATTATTTAGATAAAACTATTTCGATGGGTAGGCTGAAAAGCAGTTAGGGTTCAGTTCCTTAACCAATTTTGGAGGATAGTATTAATGGATGTCACAAAGAGGAGTGATGGTTCGATTTTTTGGCTGGCAAGAGGAGGTATTCAGACTTGTTCATAAGCTAAGTAAATGACTCTTATGTGTATTTGAAAGATTGATTATGAAATATATGCTCTAATTACCCTTCAGTTTGTTCTCTGGCTTCATTTATAGCTTGTTTTAGTTACTCAGTTGGTAATTTCATTGCTGGTTTAAATTTTTTATACTTGGAATGCTTGCCATCTGTTGATGAACCTCAATGTTGTTTTCTATTTGATTATGATTATTATGTTATGCACCTCAGCCTTTCTATACTTATGATTTAATGTTTATTTGGATTTATGAATGCATTCCCTCTTGTCATCAAAATTCTCAACCAAAAAACCTTGAAAACCCTAAAAACCCTATTTTGTTTTATTGAGATTATTGAGATTGTGTTGGCTTGTTCTCTTGTAGTCTGGGGACAATTTATGGCATAAAGATCTTTGGCGCCATTACCGAAGAAAGAAGTTGAAAACATATTTTTTCCCTGGGATACCTATCATTTCATTGGTTTTAAGAGGTGAACTTAATCCAACAAATCTTAAAGACTACTTTTCACCAGTTTTTCATAGTGGCTAATAGGGGAATTGGAACTAATAATAGACCTATTTCACCTTTGCAGTTGGGTGTTTCAAACCCAGAACAGATACTAAAAATAGTAAGGAATATTAGGAGGTCTCAGTCATCACCAGCCCTATATAAACCTGATCAATTGGATAGTTCATCACCTTTATCTACTTTGAGAAAAGAAGAAGAAACTTCACCTTGGTTGAAGCCTATAATTCCTGTCAGTAACTTTCAAGTTTTCACTGATCCTCAATCCTTCAAATAGGCAAAAACAGTATCTCCTGGTAAAATTCCTCTATTTCATCTGAAAGTTGGTAAAACCCCTTTTCAGCCAAGTTCCAGTCAAATCTCTCCATCATTAAAGTCATTCAACCTTAAAATGGCAGCCCAAAATCAGCCTATAGATATGATGGACCAAATGGTTGCAGCCAGGTATGCACCATTAGTTTTGCCTCACCCTTTGAATGCACTTCCTGGAGGTGATTATCATAAATACCTGCCTAGGTTTAATGGACAGGGTGAAACTACAGCTGAGGAACACTGGGAAGCCTTTCTCAGTTATGTTGATATCCAGAATATTGAAGCTAAGGATGTATGGATGAGGATGTTTCTGTAGAGCCTTGACGAAGATGTCAAAAAATGGTTTAGGGAGTTGCCCGCAAATTCTATCACCATCATAGAAGAGATTCAAGACCTCTTCATGAGACAATGGGGTGACACCAAAGATCATACTTATTATATAACTGAGTTTGGAGCCCTTAGGAGAAAGAAGGATGAAACCATTGCAGACTTTTCAAAGAGATTCAATAAAATGTATGGAAAAATTCCTGCAGAAATAAAACCTTCAGAAACATCTGCAAAACTCACATATGCAAATGCTTTTGACCATGAATTTTCCTTACTACTAAGAGAAAGAAGACCTGTTTCTTTACTGAACATGTAGGATGCAGCGTTAGAGGTTGAGTCTAATATATTGGCTTCCAATAGATTGAAGAAGGAAACAACTCAGCAGATGTATGACAAGAAAGGTAAGAAGGAAGCAGCTCTAGGGGTTTCAACATCCCATTCTGCAGAAGGTAAAATTGATGAAATGGCCAAGTTAGTGAAGATCTTGATTGCAAAATTAAACAAATTAGAACTAGAAAGAAATTCAAGCAATCTTGTTCAATAAGGTGAAAGAAACCCTAACAATCAGAACCAATTCATAAGACAGTTTGCTCCTCGCTTCATACCTAGAGAACGAAGAAATAATGATATATAGCAAGAAAGGAGAGAGACTGAGGATCAAAGGGTACCCCCACCTCTTCAGAACAATATTGTTGATGAAGAAGAGATTGAAGAGGAAGTGTTATTTGAAGACACGGATCAGGATATGATCTATTTTGGAGAACAACTGACTGAGGGTTTTGTCACTGAAGAAGAATTTTTAAATGCAGAATACTATGATGCTGATATGTTTGAAACAGAAGATGATTTGAATCTGAAAATGACTGCTATAACTGCTGATGTCTATCAAAATGAACCAAAGAAGACTTTGAATTTGAGGTCATGCCCAAAACAAGTGGTACAAAACCCAAAGAAGAAGCTAGTTGTACCTACTAAACAACGATCTGATCCTGTGTCAGAGAAAAAAAAAATTAGGATAAGCAAAAGAAGAGTATGGAGGTTGAAGAGGTAAGTAAAACTATGCAGAATTTTCAACTGGAAAATGAATTAGGAAAAATAAAGATTCCTATGCCTTTTACTGAATTAATGAAAAATCCTTCTTACAAAGAATCAGTTCTTAAAATGATTGGTTCAACAAACAGTCGGCCTCTTTCTGATACAGTGACTTTACAAGAAGAAAATCATAAGATCTTTATTGGATCAGCTTTAGTTGAAAAAACTGAGAATGAAGCAGGTGCTTCACCTCCATTTTACATTACACTGACAATCCATGAACAAATGATACATAACTATCTTTTAGATTCAGGAGCATCACATAACCTAATGCCAAAGGCTATCATGGAGGCTTTAGGTCTGAGTATAACAAAACCATACAATGATCTATATGATTTTGATTCATGAGCTGTAAAGTGTTTGGGTGTGATTAAAGATATGGTTGTCAGTTTGGCTCAGTTACCAATGAAAAGTGTGATCATGGATGTGGTAGTAGCAGATATCACACCTAAATTTGGGTTACTTCTATCTAGGTCTTGGGCAAAGAAAGTTGGTGGAACTTTACAAATGGATTTAACATATGCTACTATTCCTGTGTTTCGAGGAGAAAACAGAAGGCTGTACAGAGAGCTTCAATTTGCCTATATTGTGACAGATGACAAGAACCCTACAAACCATCCTTTGTATGTTGTTGATAAATATTTGGGTACTTGCATGTTACATTTTAGTGATGATGATAATACTGTTGGTTTGTTATAGGTTGAAAAGGAACATCCAGTTAAATGCAGTAAGGAACAAGCAGATGAGCTTTGGCAATTATACTTTGATGGATCAACTTGTAAAGAAGGTGCTGGAGTAGGGGTTCTTCTCATATCCCCTGAAGGTGAAATAGTAAAGTTGATGTATAAATTAGAATTTATTAGTACAAATAATACTGTTGAATATGAAGCTTTGCTGTTAGGTTTGAAGGCTGCTAAATATTTGGGCATTCAGTAGATTTCTGCATATGGTGACTCCGAGTTAGTTGTTTAGCAGGTGAGGAACAACTCTCAAGTGAAACAGGATTTGCTGAAAGTCTACCAAAGTGAGGTATGGGACATGATCGAAAATTATTTCGTAGCTTTTAACATTACCTATATTCCAAGGGATCATAATCAGACTGCTGATTCATTGACCTCAGCAGCTACACATTTTAGAATTCCCAAAACCACACAGTTGAAGTATCCCATTGAGGTTAGGTACAGACCTTCTGTACCCAATAATGTAAAGCAGTGGAGAGTGTTTGAAGATGACATTGAAATTAAGATATTTTTGGAGCTTACACATGAGTTTTCTAATTCCCTGATTGATTAAGAAGAAGAAGATGAGGATGCAGATGTTGAAGAGATTGCTGAAAATGAAATTGCTGACCACAAGATTATTGAACTAAAAGGTAATTTCATCCCAAAAGGTTTGGTACCCTTAGAAAGGATATTTTCAAAAGATGATACACCTCTAAAACCTATTGTATATTCTTCAGAAGAGAATGTGGTGGATTGTAACATTGGTCCTGCAGAACATCCAAGAATGGTGAAGATTTCGAAAGCACTCACAGCAAAATAGAGAAACAAGTACATTAAGTTGTTAAAGGAACATGTTGATGTATTTGCATGGTCTTATAAAGAATTGAGAACATATGATACTAGGAATATACAACATAAACACTACTACATTTTGATCCAAAATCCGACGGAAAAATCCAACAACGCGTGGATTTCTCTTTTTAAACTTACCAAAAATCACAAGGATACATTATTTTTTTTGTAATTTTGGCCACAAGCGTCGCTTAAGCGACGGATATTCTCATAATCGTCGCTTAAGCGATGGCTAGTTCGTAAGCGTCGCTTAGGCGACGACGCCTTTTGAACATGGTGATAACTCTCTTTTTTAGTAAAGGTTCCTAAAATGTGTTCATTCACTATCTTGGGTTTCTTTGGGTCATAACCACTTCCTTTGTCACTAGAATTGCTATGAGTGTTTCTTAAATTTCCCTATATTTTGAAAGAGCCATGCCTTTTACTTTAGTGTTTTCAATTTCCTTTTTTTCTTTCCAAAAATTGGTATCTTAACCCCAAATTCGATCCCAACACAGCGAGGAACTTCTAGTTTTTATCTCCAGAATGGCAAGAGGGATAGTAAACTTATTTTTACATTCTTCCATGTTTTTTGCAAATTTCCTTCTAGGGTTGCATCCTCTCATCGTTTATTTCAAGGTTAGAACTATTTAGAGATAGTACCTCCCTTAAAGTTTTCCAATCCTAAAAATCGTAAATAGCCCCAAGGTTGCTTGAGTTATCCTTATTTGTCTCAACCTGCTCTTTTCTTCATTACCTCTAGCCTCCAACTATATCTTCCTTAATGTCTATAATAACACCTTCTAGGAGATTGATTTCACACTCAATTGTTGTCATATTTAGTTTGAAGATAACTCAAAGTCAAACCATGAGATATCACGAATCTATTTTGATTTCAAAGAATTCATTTCCTTGGTAAAAATGGGGAATTGATCAATTTATTTTACGATCATATTCCCAATTTCAAATGACATATGAATAAGTTATTTTTTTAACCAGGATTGAAGTAGGCCCATTTCAAACCACATCAACATATTTACAATCAGAAATATTTGGCATAAATGAACTTTGTAATAAGTCTAATTTTTCCTTCAAAAACACATACTTGAATCATGATATAAATGTCTCCATACAAAACCTCGCTCCTACTATTGAGTGATTACTCATTTCCTTTGTTGGAAATCTATCTGGTTCTTCACCTGTGACCATTTTGCTTACACCTTAAACAAAAATATCATGTATAGTATGAAAATACTAAGGGTTGGTTTGCCTCCACAAAATGGGGTTTCATATTTGAACATAATCGGCTCCTAGGTCCACATCTCCTCATAAGGACAACCCCTCAAAGTCGTTACATAATACCAAGGCATAAAGAAAATATGAATCCATATGGAACCTTATAGTTTTTGGGAATTCGGTATATTGTTGTGAAATTTCATTTTATATGACTCTTTGTCGATCCATAACTATATCTATAAAATGAACATAATGTATGGCATATGCTACACACCTATCAAATTGGGTTGTACGAGACATTTGACAAGGAATAGACTTCTGCAGAATTCACATTTAATAGCCTGCCAAGAATGGGAAGCTCGTGCAGTAGTACTGTACATAGGAGTTTTGAATCTAATATAATCGATGAACAGAAGCGGGTTGTGAGAAGGAAGGTGTCGAAGAGTAAGGAGTTAAGATTGATTGTTTCTCCTTGGAAACAGCCCTATGAGAGCCCTTACACGACGTATTCGGATGAGGAGGAGCCTTTCGGGGTTTCGAAACCGAGCTAGGGGACCGAAGCGCTAGATTGAGAAGATGAGGAGGAAAGGTCAAAGATTGATGGCTTATGCGGCTCTGATTTGGTTGCTTTTTATGGACTGCGAAGGAAGGATATACTCAATTTTTTGGAAAGAAGTTTGAGCACAAAGGAAAAGACCTGTACTCGGGGAATCAGAAGGATCAAAAGGAGACCTAGTAAGTTCGCTTGGCTCGATGGCCCTGATAATATGTGTATGCACATTGTCACTTGGAATATGAATGGCAAGGTACACAAATCTATCTATGCTCTTTAGGAACAAATTTCTTCCCTTTGTAGATCCTCAGGGTTTAGGAGACTCTTTCAGACCTGCAACAGTTTAGCAAATTAGGGATGAATGTCCTCAAAATCTGCTAAACTGACCTAACACACACTACCAGATTCGATCACAGAAAACAAGGAAAACACACAAGGGCCAACTACTCAAGCTTTATTAAATATCCAGACCTGCTGGATTACAACAATAGAAGTCAAGTCTTCGGGAATGTTTCAAGCATAGGATGTTGAGTCTTGGTTTTGAGGAATTTGAGGATGGGAATATTAGGTCGCCTGAAAGGTCTGGGTTGAATGACAGAGAGGGCTCTTTCTCTCCATCTGAATATTCTTGCAGTAGGATAAATTCCAGTGCAGAGAGAGTAGATAGCTCAGATTTCTGGGATGGGCAGACGAGAGATGTTGTGCAGAGACATGCTAAGGAAGCAAAGAGTGGAAGGATATGTCTGGATAAATGGAGTGATGCTGCGAGTTCTTCACGGTGACAACAAGAGCAGGGGGATACATTCGTTCTGAAAATTTTGCTGGGACATGGCTTAGACTCTGGTCCTTTCAATCCATTGCAGTCAGATGACTATCCTCCTTTGACTCAAGCAAAATACCTTACTTTGAATGGGAGGGATGGTCGGAATAAATCTAATATTGATGGGGCAGAGAGCATGGCAATGGATGCCATTGAAAATTCCCTAGCAGAAGATAACCTGAGACTATGGGAATGAGTTGAGAGGTTGTTTCAGAGGGTGCAGTAGCTAGAGAAAAGGACACACAATGATCAGCTGGATATTGAATGGGTTGCAACAAAGAAGGTGCTTCAAAAAAGTCTAGCAGCCTATTCAGCTAGTTTGAGAGATGGATCGAATAAATCTTTTCAAAGGCTTTCCAGCAGGGGAGAAGCTGGCGAAGAACGTTCAGATGGAAGTGATGGATTATCAAATCTCAATGTCAATAGCTCATCTTTAGGAGAAAAGGTGACTGAGTGTGAGAATGAAAGTGACAGAAAGTCTGGTATGAGTTCTCTCTTTGAAGAACGAGATTCACCTTCCCATATACATGAATCACTGATTTTGACAAAGAAGGTGTTGCATACCAAATTAGTACCCTGTTCCAGGGAAGGATCTAAGTCCTCTCAGAGTCTATCTGCAGAGGATGAGGCGGTGTCTGATAGTCTAATGGTCAAAGAGATTGTAGAAGAAAATGAAAAACTGTACATGAAAGGCATGTTGACGCAAGAGGAATCAATCGCCATAAAATATTCTTTTACTCAACCTATGGAAGATGAAAACAACAGAAAAACTAGCGTCAGTGATGTTTCTGATCAAGAAAATAGAAGTACAAGAACAAGAAGATGCAACTCTCTAAAAGGAAATGGGGTAAATATGACTGTAGTGAACAAGGAAGTGATAACTGTACATCATGATGGCCACATGAATACAGCAGGGCATGTTGTTGACAGTCATCCTGTGGAATTGAGGCCTGAGACTGAATGTGATTCCTTCTAAGGTGAAGTTAAACAGCTTATTCAGAGAATACAATCATTGGAAGAGGAGAGAGATTCTATGAGAGAGGCAATTCAATATTTGAAAGGACAAAATTCACGTTTAGCACAGTTGAACCAGATAGCGCCAGAAGGTTATGAAGGTCAGACACCATCTCAAAGCAGGAATGTAACTAAAAGGCTGCCTCCACCCGAGGGCTCATCAATTTTTTCTTTAATAAAGGTATCCTTGACTGACTGTTTTTCTAATGTTAATATAATTCCTTTTTCAATTGCTAAATTCTTTTCGCTTATCTCTCTCTTTCCTCATTCATATCTGTTCTTTCAACATACAAAAATATATACTTATTCTATTCTGTTTGTTTGTATGTATTTTCTAATTATAATATGCCTTCTTTATTTTGGAAAACTTACATGCACGACACAGTAAAATGTTGTCTTGTACCGTGTCACAAGCTCAATATCAGGTTCTATCTGCCATGCATTAGGAAGATAAACACAAATATCAACATTAGGTTCAATCCACTCCATCAAGATGATGTATATGTAAATTTTCCTTTAATATTCAAACTAGGGCTAATAGTGCATTCAAAATCTCTACTGATAATCACACATGAATATATTTTACAGTATGCAGTGGAATATAAAACTGAGAAATAAATCACAACATCACATCACAATATTGACACTATTATTTTGGGTATGGAAAACCTCGGAAAAACCCAAGTAAAATTAGGAAAAATAATTAGATACAAATGGTTTCTTGACTTAAAGTCTTCTGCATGCAAGGACGTATGCATGCAGGAAGACCTTCCTTGTTGCTGCTAATCTAATAGTATACTATTATAGCCCTAGTTTTTATTAAATTTTAGCCCTGTAGGAGAGTGATAAACACAAGGATGCACACACAGATCAAAGACCCAATCTAAAGTGGAGAACCAAACCTAGGAAAACCACACAAAGATATATTCATTACCAATCTATCCAGGTTTGTGGGCACAGCAAACACCAATCACTTGAGGCTCTTTACAGTGAAGACATTAAGTCACTTAAATAGGCTTCCTTCACATGAATAGCATGTGCCACTGTAAACCACTTACAGTAAACCTACCCATGATTGAGTCAAGATACTTAACAACCCCACCTCTAAGTTTATTTGGAAATCCAAGATTATTATAATAGCCCCCATAATTCTCACGTAAAGTCAATTTTCAACCTACATAGATGAATCCCTGAATCAAGTCCTTCACATGTGATATATTCACGTTATTCCACGTGGCCTCTGTGTGCTTCCACCAATGCTTGCTTCAACCACTGGAATCTTGTCAACACTGTGTGAGAAATTCTTGAGTGAAAACTTTCTAATTTGCCATCCGTAGGATGAACCCCACAATAACAACTGCAAATTTGCTGCCTCTTTCATTCACCATTCCAGCCTACTGGGAAACCGTCATGCTTTCTAAGAGACCCTTCCTTCTGTATCAAAATTTAACCTGATAAATTCTATGCCCTTTCTCCATCGCTCTCATTCTCAGACCACTCTTGTGAGAGAGTCTAGGTCTATACTCTACTTGGGTTTTTATACCATATAAAATCAACAAAAGAAAAAAGTAGAAATAACAAGCACAAATAAAAGCCAAGATTTATGCTGGAAACCCTTTAATTGGGAAAACTAACTTCCAATTGATATATTTAATATTTATTATCCTTGGGCCAATCCATCCCATACCATCCATTTGAGGCACTTTACAATGGAGACAAAAGTCACACACTATTAAATGGAGACAATTGTCAATAAGCCATTTAAATAGGCTTCCTTCACATGAATACCATGAACTAAAACTATGTGTCATTGTAAACCATGTGTGGCAAACCCACCCTTTTCTGAGTCAATATTAACTTAACAGTTTTGATGTCAAAGAGGAAATCTAAAGGGCATTTAATTTGATGCATAGGTTCTTATGGTTGTACAGAAAGTTAGGATAATAAATAATTTTTTTTTGTAAAGCTGCGAAATCTATTAATTTGAAAAAACAAAAATTACAACCTCTACCCTAACTCTGTGGAAAAGGAAAGAAATCATACTAAATTTTTGAAAACCTCTGCATGGCATACTTTCTCTCTAAACAATCCTGGCTATGACTGCTAGGAACAACCACAAAGTGTATTGCATCCAACTGCAACATGCAAACAAATAGATTAAATATTGCTTCCAAGTGTTAATGGATGGGGAAAAGCCTCAAGTCACATCTATTCCTCATACATCAACTATTGGTTACCAATTCCAGGATTGATACCTGCCAATAATAACTCCTTGCAACACTGATATTGGGGTAGAAGACTCCCCTTTCAAACCTATTTATGTTTCCATCCTAATCATTTCCTAAATTGCTGGTATCTCACTGCCTTATCATAATGTTTATTACAGCCAACCACCAGACAGGCTACTGCTTATCACTTGTAACCACAGAATGTGCTAAAAGATGTCTAAAATAAAGCACTAAAGTGATTTATGGCATTGACGACTCCTCTATGGATTAGAAACAATCACTATGCCACCTATCTTCCTTGAATATTTCAATTGCATGTAGATTTGATAAGGAAAAGTCATCCTCCAAATAAAACCTATCAATAATAACCCTCATTTGGCTCTGCTCTGTGTGGTTGTAGCAGAGTTTAGCTCTCTTCCTTCATTGTTAATGGCTCTAAAGCTTAATGTAAACTGATTATCTCCATGGTATATTATTTCCTCTACAATGATGCTTCAATGGCCTCTCTCGTGACTCCCTGGAGCTTCCCAAATCAATGGGTAAGTCCTTCAGTTTTTCAAATTCTTTCATTCACAGCTTTAATTTATCATTCCTCTATTTTAGTTTATTCATGTTCTCAAATACCAATGCAAATTCCCCTTTTGTTTGGTTGTAGGTGGACGATGTCCCTGTTGTTCATGGGGTAAGCTTAACCAAGGGATGGCGATGGCGTTTCCCCCCAGTAAGCCTCCTACCTTGGCTCGCTTGCTCCACAGACAGAGTTTCGAAGGGATTATCGCTCGTGCAAGAGGCACATCATTTTGTTTGGCTGTTTTTAAGAATAATTAGTATGTAATACTTCATGGTTTCAATCCGGTAGGCGTGAGTTTAATACTTTCTCACTAATGGGTATAAAAACCCCATTTTTACAGTTGTAAAACTTTTCAAAGGCCGATTGAAGCCCTCCACAATTTAATAAAGGCATGCGACTGGGAAATCTGTTTTCGTTTTGAATTTTGTGTTATGACGTTCAATATATATTTATTTATATAAGTCAAGAATTTAACCTATAGCGTTTGAACTAAGCAAGCGTGAGGATTTCTCTGTGTTTAATTACTGGGTATATTCATAATATTTTGGATTTGGGGCATATATTAGAAAAGGCCTTAATAATTTATCTCAAAAGAAGGAAGGGAGTTGATTTCCTTAAGAAGATTCACTATCCAAAGATAGGTTATTCACAATGAGCCATTACATGTCAGTGCGGTAGCATACTTCTCAAACATTCACAATCATCCTCTGTCCTCAATAGATAGATCCATCATCTTCCCTTTGATAGACATACAGCTACCATGAACCATCTTTTTAAATTTCAGTCAGAATTTGGATCCTATTTAGTATTTATTATAACCAATATAAGATTTCTGCATGATATTTTGTTTTTAAGTTTGTTTATGGTATTCCAACACACATTATGCATATAATCCATTCATTACTATATTCATAATAACATAAGAAGCCATAGAGCAATTCATAGGGGTCTTGTCAATTGGGCAGTGACGTAGTACTTGAAGGAATACTATTAAACCTTCCAGGTGACCTAATGCATATTGTGCTCATTGTTCAGCAATATAGGTTCAAAGTCTTTGTATAAGATATATTTGAATTATTTTGCAATTACACCATGGCTATCGTCAACCACCATCATCAGTGACCTTTGGATCTACTTCCAATCTTGGTTAAATTGTATTTCTCAGAGAAAATACAACAAATGCCCTGAAAATAACTACAGGTTTTCCTTCGAGGGTGAAAACAACTATTGTGTTGAAAGGTCAGTTTAAAGTTAGTCCATGGTATTATTTGTTCCTTGAATTCGATTTGCAAGAATTTCAAGAGCAAAATTCTATGCAGCTGTAGCAATTGCAACAATCCCTGTATCCCTGTGATTATTGGTGGCTATAAAGTTTAAACTCATGAACACTTGCCATCAACCATGTTATCCACATTTTGTGGTATAGCAGTGAACTCAATCAAAGCCTTATTAAACTGAGCAAGACCTGAGGATGGCTGTCAGTAAGTTCAAGACAGGGATCGGGTCAATTGGCATTTTTATTTGATTTTCCATATTAATGCAATATATATATATATATATATATATATATTGGTGCTTTCTGTTCAGCCAATTTGAAATATGTGAGATGATTTGAAGATTTTTATTGGAACAAGTACTCACAGTTTCATGGATCTTGTTCAGACGGTCAGTTTTAGTGAGGGAGGTTGCAGATGCAGGAGGTGCACATGAAGATATCACCCCGGCTGGATTTAATGTTAGGACCTTAGTACATGAATATGGTGGAGGTTCATTTACTGTCTCAAGAGATGTAGTTGTCTTCTCCAACTTCAAGGATCAAAGACTCTATAAGCAGTCTATCAAAGGAGGCACGTTTTCTTGATTCTTTGACCTTTAATATTAGCATATCTGTGTTATGTTTTTGCTTTGCAGATCAGTAAGGTAGACAGTTTTTTAGGTACGATTATAATTATCTAGTCTGAATTAACTTATCCAAATGCATCTCTTATGCTTTTCATGACTTTGTTGGGATTGTTCCTGGGATCATTCTACAGCAAATTCCACCCATTGTTAACCTAGATCCTGTTTGTCAGCCAATTGAAAACATGTGATTTTAAGGTAGTTCTATAGTTATAACTAAATAGCAAGGGGAGCATAGCATATAAGTTGGAAGGTATGAAAATAAAACTTGAAAGGAGGACTGCCTTCAAATTCCATAACTCTTTAGCTTTTTGTGTGGAATTTCTTTGTAGTGGACATGACACAGCCGACTCTGTTCTTATGTTTTGAAAATGCCACATATATTACATTATAAATCAAGTTACATGTACATCAAAATTGTTACATCTAGGAGCCAAAAATAGGCCTGACAAGAGCTCCCTGTCTACATAAGTAAGGAGATCTAGCAATTGGCTTTGGTTCTGAATTGAAGATTATCTACATCTTTCCTAAAAATGGTGATCCTGGCTGATAGCTCGATAGCCATATCTAATCTAAATATAGAAACTAGCCATATCTGATCTAAATATAGAAACTTCTTTCAAATTGAGACAAATGCCAGATTACTGGAGACACACCTTAATGATTTGTACTCAATCAAAATACAAATGACAAGGGAGACATGGCATGGATGTGTAACAATGCTTGTTGCAATCTTTATCTGATGCAACAATCCTTTTGTCAATATTTTTGCTTGCTTTTTCATGCATCTTAATATTGTGATGTATCCAAGCCCTTATTGCTAGCATCAAGAATTGAATCAGTCCGTCCTCTGTAAAATTTAACCTTTAACCTTTCACAAAAGGTTCCCATGTGCCTGCAAGATATGGACAATGAACACATAGATACACCTAGATATAGACATATGTCTGTATCAAAATGCAGTGCATTTTTAATCAACTAATAATATGTGGCTAGAAAGTGATGCATTGTTTGTGTAGATGGCAAGTCTTGCATCATTTCGAAAATGTCATATGGTGAGCATTCAATCTGCTTGATGGCACCCTAAGTAATCCAACCAAGGTTCAGAGCCTTGTCCATTTGTTACCCAAAATACATGGACATAAGTATGAACCCAAGACAAGATACCTCCTTTAGTTCTCAATAATCCTTTAGCTCCAATTGAGGATAGTGGAGTATGCATCAATGTAGTTCCTCCCTCGACTAAGCTGTTTTTCTGTTACGCATAATTACCATGCTCAGACTTGGCAAGGTAGGTAACTTTCCATACTTAGCATACTTGCACTTGGCTTACTGAGCATAATAACAAAAAAACTGTTTTAATGTAGGAGTTGTTACTGAGGACTATGTCAGGTATTGACTTAGGCTACTTGGCATACTTGGTAGTACTCACCAATATACAGGAGTATGGCAAGTAGTGACCAGTCACTGCTTTAATGTATGTTGGAATCGTCCTAAGCCAAGTACTTGCTTCAGGGATATACTTGCCATTCTCAAGAGTTCTTGGGAGTCATAGTCAAGGGTATCACAACTATGTTATTATTCTCTATGTGGCCAGGTGCATAAACATGGTGCTCCAGACATTGTAAGGCATAGACTACACTCCAAAGGGGTAGCCTTTCCTCTAATCATATTGGCACAATATATCAAATAGGTAGATACAATTTCTACTTGCTAAGTTGGTTTTATGTAACTAGCATGAACCCATGATGAATCTATGATCCTTTATGTCCTCAAATCATTTTAGACTTAGTCAGCTACCATAGGATTCAGGGATGGAATTTGATGGATAAATGCCCATCATGGCCGTATATGTTTTAACATTTGGTTCAAAACCATTTTCCTCCATTGCTTTTAGTTGCTTAAGGCATCTTTCAGTTTCTCCATCCTCAAGAAGACCATCAATTAGCATTGTCCACGTCCCTTCATCAGGACTATAACCACTTTGTAATACATTCCCAAACAACCTTTTCGCTTCTTGCGCATTGCCTTCTTTGCAGAGTCCATGAATCACAGAATTGTACAAAGACAGGCTTGGTTCATAACCATTTTCAACCATTCTATCCAAAATCTCTAGAGAATAGGTGCAGTTTCCCTGTTTACAGTGCACATTAATTAGAGATGTATAAATTGCTTCATGAGGACAGAGGCCTCTGTCTTGCATATTTTTTATCAGCTGATCTGCCTCTAGGAGTCTGCCACCCTTACATAATCCTGCAATTAAGGCACTATAAGTATCTACAGTAGGCTGACAATACTTCTACATCATTTTGTCAAGAAGATTGAATGCAAGATCAATGTTTATTTCGTGTGGCATTCCATCCAGGGACTGAATTTCATCTAAGCTACCATGATCTGAACTGCCTATTTCATCCTCATCAGGAATCATGTGTCCTTTTTGTATTTTGTTTTCTTGAACTATACCACTCATAAGCACACAATACGTTTGATAATTAGGCTGGCATCCCTCATCAAACATCTTACTTAATAGATCAAAAGCATGATCCATCCTGCCTAATTTGATGTTGCCATCAATTAATGATGTGTAAGTATTCGAGATGCAAAGAGAATTACAAGAAATGGTGGCCAAAGCTGAGTGGAGAATCATGTGCCGAAGAATCAACATCAGTCTTGAAATTAGCAAAGACCAGCAAACCAATTGTGTGCTGTTAAGTTCCACTGGAGGACAACTTACATTGCTGAGGGTAGAAAAAATATTCTCTACCATTTTGATTTTTTCAAATGCATTTGAAGAATGAAAAGCCATGAGAAGAACTTCCAAATGAAATAGGGATGTCTCTTTCTAACATCTCCCTAACTTGCTCAATAGGACGAACCCATCATAGGTACCATACCAATGCTGCATCCTCAGTTTGATCATGAAGAGATGCTACAGGAGTCATTCATCCAACCGATTGGCACACATAAAACTGTCTTTTAGAGTTGCCACCACAGGAAATCACTACATGATATGCTCAGAATATGCCCAGATTTGGAGACAAAGCTTCTTAGTGCTGTCTTTATGCCCAGATCATGGAAATTTACTGCCACTTGGAGGTGAACATATGCACAGGTCTGATAGGCTGGGTGTTTTAGGCAAAACTATGGTCAGAAATTACTCTCCAGGTCTTGAAATTACTCTACTTTCGTACAACTGTTATTGTTAAAAATTGATCAATTTATGTTAGATTGACTCTAGCTTGTTATGGATATATTCAGTATGATAATTACTTGGTCTCTTAGGTTTGCTGCAGGTTACATTATTATGCAAGTGGTAAAATGTGAATATTTAAATTTATTAATTACCTTGGAACAAATGAATGATCAAGGAAGATATTTATCTCAAATATCTCCCACACCTTTATCTCTCTATTTGAGAACATCTCATCTTTGGGGATTTGAGTATCATTCAAATAATCATTTGGTGAAAACTGAAAGGTCTTAACAATTTGGGTGTAGCAGTATCAACACCTCAGTGCTTTACCAATTGAATTTGCATCCTCACAAAATGTGGGAGCACGCAAAAATATCATAGAGCCTATATTTTGAGGCCCTTCTAGTATTTGTCATCATGTATCCTCCTAATGTTATTGAATCTTTGTCTTATGATGTTCCCTGCTAACTAAATCTTAAACAAAGGAATTATAATATACTTTATTGATAATACCTGAATTGTGGAAAGTTTTCCCATTTGCCACACCTAATTTTGCAAAAGTGTTTCTGGGTCCCAGTAGGATTGAAAAGAGAACAGTTGACTGTAAACGATAGTGTTTTTATTCAGGTATTTCATCTTTTTTGTGAAGCACTCAGCCTAAATTAATCCCTAAATTGATATACCTGGATTCTGAGATCTACATAGAATGCTGATAACCTGTGCTCAATGGACCCTCTACTTCGTGCAAATATTGCAACTTGATATTTCCATAGTCCGTTCTCTTTATCATAGTCTGTTTTTAGTAACATGTTGAATTGAAACAAATTTGCTTCTGAATCTATACTCTCGTTTTTGTGGATTTTTTTTTGGCATAC
>LPNX010673579.1:136810-139985 GCA_001517045.1 Pseudotsuga menziesii | reverse complement strand
ATATATATTAAAAATATAGACATATAGATCCAAATTTTTACAAATATTCAATATAAATCATAATCAATGCACATTTAATATTAGTAATCAATATTACACATTTACAAATCAAAATCAGTAATCACAATGAGATTATGAGACACATAGATAATTCATGATACAGTATACTCATGATAGTCATAGATCAAGATGTCAATACTCAAGATCCTGAACCATATTTCTCATTAAGTCATGAAAATCAAAATGTATTACATAGATGTCAGAATGCCACTAGCAAATTCCAAATAGAACGGTAGTAATAGTAAATACAAAAAGGTGTAGATCAAGATGGAAGAATGAAGAGTCTCATCTATCAATAGTCCTCCTCCATGCCTGAATCAACAAAATCACCACTACTCTCTTCTTCCTCCTCCTCCTCCTCACCCATCTGAGGATCAATATTCCTTGGTGTGGAGGATGACCCCTCCAAAGTATCACTATCATCAAATATCATCGACTCTAGCACTGGATTATTAATATCCAGGTTGGCTAATTCCAACTCGGTACTGATGTCCAAACCCATATCATCAGGATAGAAATTCCACATCTTTGTATTTCCCTTCACCCAATCCTCCCTCTTCATGTAAATAATATGAAGGTTGGTGTGCACATACACCATTGTCTCAGCTCTAGACTGCTCAAGCTTGCTCTTCTTCAAATTGTACAAGTTGCCATATGTGCTCCAATTCCTCTCACAACTAGAGGATGATGTAACTTGAGAGATGATCCTCAAGGATAGCTTCTGTAGAAGAGGGCATGTTTCCCCATGAGTTTCCCACCAATTATAGGGATTCTTAACCCCCTTGTCTCCAACCACATCATAGCCTCCAAATCTCCCAGTAGCAGTGGAAAACTCTACGAATCCCTCCTCCACCTCACCAAGTAAGTCTCTATCCTGAAATAGCATCCTAAATGTTATCTTCCTCCCCTTTGAAAACTCTCCATCCATGTGAGGAGGGACTTGATGTGAGGTCCCACCATTGAGCCATTCCTGACTGTAGAACTTGGGGTTCAATGAGTGGGACAAGAAATGCAAAGGTGTGCAATTATTATCCCACTTGTAGATAAGAATATCCTAAATGGTGGAACATAAGTTCTTTGTTGATGTCTCATACTCGAGACACTCATTCTCCTTAACAATGGTCCTCATGGACTCAATCATGGAATCCCACCCCTCATAAACATCTGCTAGGATGGGATGGTTTGTGTCTGCAAAGTGAAAAAAATAAATGAGTGGCTCAATGATATTAATGGTAATACCCACCCTCTCCCACCAAACATCATCTAATATTGTTTCCTTCACCTTTTATGAATCACTTTGATCCGTCTTTCCCTAGAAAGATCAATACTTTGAAATCATCGTGGACTCAAGAGTGGTTTTGACCTCCCTCAACCACAATAGGATTTGAACCTGAATTCTGACGTCAGAATCTAACGTCATCCAACATTTCACACAGATGTGTCAGACAGCAATCAATCAAAAGAATGTCAATAACAAAATATTTATAGCACCGTCAAATCTACGACACTTATTAGAGAAAATTTCAACTCAAAATGGGCCTTTTAACTTTTATTCAAATTCCATGTCATCATGTGTTAGCCAATGAAATTGCTTTAAATTTGAAATACCATATAGGTCTTAAACACTTTTTTAATATAAATTTGGGGATAGGACCTCATTAAAAAAACTACTTTTTTTGTTTGTATTTTTGACATATCTCCCTGTGTTTTTTCTCAAATTTCGATTGAGAGAGCTCATTGGATGTGGAATTAAATTCCGCATCCAACGAGTACCCACTCGGCATACTTTTGATGGACCCCGTTACCCCAAAAACAAGAAATACCTGAAAAAATGAAATGATGACATCATCATTCCATTTTTTCAGGTATTTCTTATTTTTGGGGTAGCAGGGTCCGTCAAAAGTATGCCGAGTGGGTACTCATTGGATGCAGAATTTAATTCCACATCCAACAAGCTCTCCCAATTGAAATTTGAGTAAAAACACAGGGAGATATGTCAAAAATACAAACAAAAAAAGTAGTTTTTTTCTTTTCTTCCTCCAAAATTAATAAATATTATTTTATTATTTTAACTATTATTTTATGAATTCATTTTAGGAGGCCCATTTTGAGTTGAAATTTCCTCTAATGAGGGATTCATATTTTCGACCCTTGTAACGTCGATTAGCTAACACTTCAGTGTCAGATCTTCGACGTCTATGAACCCAAAAATGTTGGTTTTCTAACCCCTAAGCATCGGATATCCGACAGGCTGTATAGTTTTTTTTATAAAAAAAAAAATTAAGGTTTACATGATTTTAAATTATATGGTCCCATACTTTCAATGGTAACTATGTTCAAGGTTTCGAATATCCGACGCATGTCCATTATAAATATAAATTGTTTTAAACATTTTGACATGTTTGTTGTAGAAGCGACAGATAATTTTTGAAAATTATTTGTTCCTCGATGGACGTTTTCAGGAATTGTTTTATTCTTCAACAGGGGGTTGTGGGAATTTTTTTTTCATCAATAGACAGTTTGCTGCAAATTTTTTGTTCTTCGACTTCTCTTCGTTTGACAAAACCTTGATGCGTGGTTAATGCACGGAACTTGATTTTTTAAGACAAACGGTTATATTCATTAATGAATTTTATGACAAAATGTCAAATAGATTAAATATTCTGGATCCAAACGAAGACAATCGACAATTGCTTGCTAGACTATGGGATGCAACGAAATGAAGGGGTGATGGAAAACGTTATTGTCCGTGTACTCAATGCAAGGGATTTAAGAGGAGAATAATATTGATCTCAATAGCCACAAAACATTGCAGGGAACATGGACACGCTGAGGGGGGGAACGAATATCATACATTTGTAGGTTTAGCATTATAAACATTATTATATTCATTTTTTTGGTATTTGTATGTATTGTTTTTTTTCATATATTAATGTATATATATTGATGTTTCCATGTATTTATATTAAAGGAAAGACACCCTATAGCATGTTGTCTAGAGGAAGTGCTTTCAAAACAAGTTCAGGATCAGGATCATGGAGCGTGTATGTTTAATGGAGAACAAGTGAATGATCATATTGAACAAGATGATCATGCCAATGATGTAATTGAATAT
>LPNX010673579.1:51810-131810 GCA_001517045.1 Pseudotsuga menziesii | reverse complement strand
TAACGCTTGGACTATAATAGAACAAGGAGATGTACTAGAAAGGTTTTCCTTGACTTGTTGATTTCACTGTTAAGTTGAACGTAAATGACAAACACAGAGGAGCACTAAGCAAGCTACAACACATTGTACGAAATCGAATGAGTATAGATATAATGATGTTAGTTCCTGGAGATCCTGTAGAGTGGATGCTTGGTTGCTCTATAGGTTCCAAATATTTAGGTTCCTCATTAGATGCTTCACTAGATGAATCATATATGGGGCCACCAAAACTATGATTATTGATTTCAAATATAACATCCAACTCTTCATGAAATGGATAAATGCATGCATTTTCCATCTCATCATTAAACAAGGGTTTGCCTACATAATATTCCTCATCAGAATCTCAACAATATGGACCATCTAATTCAGATTCTTTGGATGAGGTAATATAATAGGAGAATGGGTTCTTTCATAACTAACAACCCAAAGGGTCTCTATCTATATTGCCTGCTTCTTCACCAACTTCAATCCGTCCTTATCAGCTTTCAAACATGGGTTTCTTCACTGTGCATGCATTTACATTGATCAGCTAATGACAGACCCAATTTGACAGTTTCAAATAACCCACATTTGACCCATATTGGCTGATATGGATTATGAAGTCTGGCCAGTCTGAGCGTTACAATTAGTGGATGAACCCATCACATTTTGGTTCACATTCAAATTGGTTTGATTATTTTTATGTGAGTTATCTCAGCAACTGGTTCCCAAATAAGCTATTAATTCGACTCTACCCAAATGCGATGCTTAAGGGAGGTTTAGAGAATATCATTGAAGATCATTATAAAAGCCCTAGGTTAGAAAGAAACTCGAACCTAACCCAGTATTTTCCAAATTGTAGTGACAACAGGGGTTTGCCAGAATTCTGCCTAATGTTATGGATTTCTTCTTTAAGGTGTTTTATTATAGAAACCTTATATTAGAAAGCAACTGTCCACATGAACTATATCTCACAAAAGATAACAATTGTTCATCCAAGCAACGATGACGACTCATGGTATTATGCCTCACAAATTTGCGATGTTGCAACCCTATGAAACATAATACCAAGAGTCGTCGCCATTATTAGCCAACACTTATTAGCTATTTAAGAGTTAGTGAATTGAAAGTGGCTAAGTCAATGCAAAAAAGAAAGGTAATAAGTTTGACTAAATAAACTATTTTGATTATTGTACCTACATCTTCTACTACTTGCATTGCTTGCGTGCCTCACCTATCTCGGCGTACTATTAACATTATTATTATTGGTATGTGTACCTTCTCTCAATGACAGTCTTAGTTTAGGGATGTATTGAGGTTTATTCCACATATTTGCTAGTGTATGCATCCAATACTTGCTAGTTACTTGATCACTATCAGGGAACAACTTCAACTCTATCATGTTAACCTTACTTCATCCAGCTAAAAGCAGTTCACATATTCAGAGAACACAATACTAAGGCTGATAGCTTACTCAAAGAAGCATTAACCTTGGCCTCAGGCCATTTTCAGTTTACTGAATTCACTGATGGTGAATGTACTAATCAGGACACTTTCCAACTTTTCTAGCCCTTAGCACTTGACTCTTTTATGTGCTGTTGCTATTGACATCATTTGGATGATTGAGGTGGATGATCCCCTCATATTACTGATCTCTCTTGTTTATTGCTTCTTTGGATTAGCTAATTCAGTATTAGACTTGAATTCTCTATCTGTTGAAGGTTAGTGATGTGGATGTAGTCAATATTCCTAGACTATAGGTGTTACCTTTGAAGGTTTGTCCAGTATTCCTATGAAGCTGATCAATTGTCATATGTCTACTGATGATGAACATAGCTGTATCTATTCCAACGCCTTTGTGTTGGATATTCGATGACGATATAAATATTTTTTTATCGACATTCTTTTCAGTGATTGTTGTCCGACACATCCGTGCGAAATGTCGGATGACGTCGGATTCTGACGTCGGATTTCGGGTTCAAATCATGTTGTGTAAGGTAGGTTTAGATAAGGATTCGAGTTCCACCATAGCCACGATAGTTAGAGTTTTTTTGCTCACATGTATGCTCGGTCCGTTGGAGAAGGATGAAAAACGGTCGCTACCCTGAGCAGGATTGCCGAGCCATGTTTTGTTATAAGCAAGAAACTAGAACCTAACCCCTAGATCATTGAAGATCATTATAAAATATTAAAAAAATTTCTACATACCTGTCAATATCATCTTCAAACAAAACTGTCCATGAGGACAGAGTTCAAGAACTCTGTCCACATGAACTATATCTCACAAAAGATAAGAAGTGTTCCGCCAAGCAACAATGACGACTCATGGTATTATGCCTCACAAGTTTGCGATGTTGCAACCCCATGAAACATAATACCATGAGTCGTCCCCATTATTAGCCAACACTTACTAGCTATTTTAGAGTTAGTGAATTGAAAGTGGCTAAGTCAACGCAAAAAATAAAGGTAATAAGTTTGACTAAATAAACTATTTTGATAATTGTACCTACATCTTCCGCTACATGCATTGCTTGCATGCCTCACCTATCTCGACGTAATATCAACATTATTATTATTAGTATGTGTACCTTCTCTCATTGACAGTATTCTTCCTATTTATTCTCCAAAACAACTATATTATAGGGCCTTTTGGCATGACATTGTTTTGCATGCAACTTTTATTTTGTCAATCTTAGAAAGAAACTCAAACCTAACCCAGTATTTTCCAAATTGTAGCGACAACATGGGTTTGCCAGAATTCTGCCAAATGTTATGGATTTCTTCTTTAAGGTATTTTATTATAGAAACCTTATATTAGAAAGCAACTCGAACCTAACCCAGTAATTCGCAAGCTCTAAACACCATGAGAGCTTGGACTATGTCAAATATTTTCATGAAGTGATTGAATGAAGTAATCCACTTGCAATAACTATTTTTTCAAAATATTAAATTTTTTTCTACAATATACCTGTTAATATCATCATCAAACGAAATTTTCCATGAGGACAGAGTTCAAGAACTCTGTCCACGTGAACTATATATCACAAAAGATAACAAGTGTTCAGCTAAGCAACGGTGAACATTCTTGGTATTTTGTTTCACAAGTTTGCCATGTTGCAACCTAATGAAACATAATACTAGGAATCGTCGTCATTATATAGCCCTTAGCACTTGAGTCTTTTATGTGTTGTTGCTATTGACATCCTTTGGATGATTGAGGTGGATGATCCCCTCATATTACTGATCTCTCTTATTTATTTCTTATTTGGATTAGCTACTTCAGTATTAGACTTGAATTCTCAGTCTGTTGAAGGTTAGTGATGTGGATGTAGTCAAGATTCCTAGATTAGAGGTGTTACCTATGAATGTTTGTCCAGTATTCCTGTGAAGCTGATCAATTGTATTCCTTAGGGCTGAAAATTAGTATGGTAAAACAAGTTAGCGTTTCCTTAGGGTTGAAAATTAATATGGGAAAACAAGCATCATCAAGACAAGCTAAAAGGAATAAATCAACAAATATTACAGGCTGATATAAATGTATTTAAAACATTCTTTTCATTGTTGAATGTGCCAAGTAGCAAATCTCGAAATGTCCACTCTTCACCACCATTGATTATATATATATATATATATATATATATATATATATGATTGTCGTAGGTTACCACTGGGAAAAATGCCTCTAAAGTGCTGACTTATGCACTACAGAGTAGCAGTGAAGAGGTTAAAACATCCACTCTACAAGATCTCCAAGAACTCAACATCATTATTTTTCCATTACTGTAAAGGCATTGTACTAGAAGATTTTCCTGCACTTGTTGATTTCACGGTGAAGTTGAACGTAAATGATAAACAGAGAGGAGCACTAAGCAAGCTACAACACTTTGTAGTAAATCGAATGAGTAGAGATATAATGTCTGGAGCAGTCTGCATACATCCTTCACTTGAATGATGTTAGTTCTTGGCAATACTAACATCATTCAAGTGAAGGGTGTATGCAAACTACTGCAATATCATGATTCGACCATGAGGTGCTTAGTTGACTAGAAATTGGGTTAGGTAATACTTTTCCATTAATGGACAATCATGAATATTATGGTTTATGCTTTGGGTATTGAAGCAAGTACTAGGTATTTTGATGTCCTCTATTTTTTATTTGAACATTTTATGTCAATTTTCACCATGTCTGATTTTTTTTTTGTCCCTCTTACAATTAACACGATAAGATGACCTTTGTGGTTTAGACAGTTGGTTAGATTTAGAATCAGCAAATATTACAGACTGATATAAATGTATTTAAAACATTATTTTCATTCCTGAACGTGCCAAGTAGCAGATCTATAAATGTCTACTCTTCACCACCATGGATTAGATATATATATGATTGTTGTAGGGGTTACCACCAGGAAATATGCCTCTGAAGTGCTGGCTTATGCACTTCAAAGTAGCACAGAGGTTAAAACATCCACTCTACAGGATCTCCAAGAACTCAACATCATTATTTGTCCATTACTATAAAGGAATTGTACTAGAATATTTGCGAGGACTTGTTGATTTCACAGAGAAGTTGAACGAAACAGAGAGGAGAATAACCAAGCTCCTCTTTGTTTCTCATTTAGGTTCAACTAAATAGTAAAATCAACAAGAACAGGCAAATCTTCTAGTACATCTCCTTTATACTAATGGAAAAATAATGATGTTAGTTCTTTGGAGATCCTGTACAGTGGATGTAAATGTTGGCTCAAACTCATACACGAGTTTACATTAGTGTCCAACCAAGGTGGTCTATTATAGTCCAAGCATTAGCATATTCAATGGCTTTCCCTCGTGTTGGTAATCCAAGCATTAGCATATTCAATGGATTTCTGAAACCCAGTTTTTTCGTTGTTCGTCACTTTTCATAGGGCTATTCATGCCCAGAACTGCCTTTTAACCCTGCAATTTGGCCCAGATTTAGAGGTACGCCTGTTCGGTGATGGATAAGTGCACAAGGGTGCCTAAGATGGTGAAAAAGGGTTGCTTCATACCCTTTTTTTATTGCCAAACAGGTTTGTTTGTGCCCAGAATTCATGTGGATGCTGCTATAAGGCATATGAATGAGATTTTGGGGTTGCTTTCACCCACAGATTTCTCATTTTCACAGCCATAATTGCAAATACCGCCTCCTATTGTCATTGATGATCATCTTTTATTGCTGCAATGTGCCCAGATCTGAAAGTTGGCCTAATTATAGCTGATTTGAGATGCTTTACTATTTGCTGTGACCTTCAGAATGCTCCCAAAGTGCTCAGATTTGTCCCTTTGATGCTCATACTTGATTCTAGAGTTGTTTATGCCCATAGGATTGCCCAACATTGCTCCTAGTGTGACATTGAAAATACCAAGTTTGTTCTTCATCATTAGCTTTAGAATCAGCAAATATTACAGACTGATATAAATGTATTTAAAACATTCTTTTCATTCCTGAACGTGCCAAGTAGCAGATCTGGAAATGCCTGCTCTTTGTCCATTACTGTAAAGAAATTGTACTAGAATATTTGCGAGGACATGTTGATTTCACGGAGAAGTTGAACAAAACAGAGAGGAGACTAAGCAAGCTACAACTCTTTGACACGCACAAAAAGTGTTGTAGCTTGCTTAGTGCTCCTCTTTGTTTCTCATTTAGGTTCAACTAAACAGTAAAATCAACATATACAGGCGAATCTTCTAGTACATCTCCTTTATACTAATGGAAAAATAATGATGTTAGTTCTCTGAAGATCCTGTAGAGTGCATGTAAATGTTGGCTCAAACTCATACACGGGTTTGCACAGAGGTTAAAACATCCACTCTACAGAGTAGCATAGAGGTTAAAACATCCACTCTACATGATCTCCAAGAACTCAACATAATTATTTGTCCATTACTGTAAAGTGCTCAGATTTGTCCCTTTGATGCTCATACTTGATTATAGAGTTGTTTATGCCCATAGGACTGCCCAACATTGCTCCTAGTGTGACATTGAAAATACCAAGTTTGTTCTGGAAGGCCTAAATAGGGCCAATTCACCTTGGTGTACTGGTTTATTGTTAGAGGAAGGCCTTCTCTCATTATTTGAGGAACATTCACCCTTGGAGACACATGCATAAGGGCAGTGTTCAGCCCTACCAAAGGAGAAGGTGATCATTTGAAGCATGCTTACGCTATTTTATACACCATTTCATGAGAGATATTACATGCTTGGAGGTTACTCATTGAGCTGGTCCACTTGGAAGGTTGTTCACATGGTTCATGCCCTATTTTGTGAAGAACGATTTTGTATTCGGGGGCTGCTTTATAGATTGACTATTGTGCGCATGGGTGGTATCTAGGGCCTACAAAGCAAGTTGTGTTTTACTCCAAATAGTGTCATGATGTATAGGAATCCTACAAACCTAATTGACTCAACAATGAAGTAGGTTTAGAGTCTAGATGTTTATATTTCTAGGTTTTTTTTTTTTTTGAATTGAAGTGTCATGTGTGTGGCCTGTGCATTCCCACATTCACTTGGTCAATTTAGTATGGATTGGGACGAATTGACCATTTTGTTATTGATCCATTCATTCATACCCTGATTTGCTTGGTTTAGTACCAAAATTGTCACTCCAATCATTTCAAAGGCCGAGTTAGCTCAGTTGGAGGTCAACTTGGTTGACTCAACCATCTCGGTAGAAAAAACACTTGATTAAATCTGCAACTATTATTGTTGAAAAGGGGTTAGGGCAGTAAAAGGAAAAGGCAATGTTAGGAAAAGGAAATGCAAGCAATAAGTGAGAATGGAGAATTGTATGTAACTAAAAGAGGGGCATACATAAATTTTTGCATACAATCCCATTAGTATCATAAATTATGGGAGAGATCAGAAAAACATCCCTACACAAATATTAACTGATAAGTATGGTTTTGGTGTTTCATTTGAAGAATAAAATCCTATAACAATAGTTGTTATTATGACTCTTAAAGGGTCCTAGATGAAATCTGTGCACTTTTAGGTAGTTCAACTTTCAAGCATACATATGAAGCTTATGAAGCCTACCCAATTCATGTTAGCAAAAGGCAATGCAAGCAATAAGTTAGAATGGAGACTTGTATCTAACCAAAAGAGGGGCATACATTAGAATTTTTAGGGCTACCAAATGCCCACACCTATTAACCAAAATCATTCTTGACAAGATTTTTCTTTAACAATTTATTGGCTTACAAGTCTTTCCAAGTTTTTTTTCTCATAAGTCTTTCCATGTTTTTTTGCTGGTATTTTGCTATGCTTATGCCAAATTTTTTTTTGGCCACGGTGCAGGTAGAACCAAACAGGTATTTATTAGACCTTTCTTCCTCCAGCGAAGGGAGTTTGGGAAGGCTAGAGGAAATTGAGACATCCAGTAGGTCTACACAGGCTAGATCAACTAGATGTCAGAAGATCAGAAGAAAATTCGACAAACGCATGAATTTTTTTTCTCCAAGGAGGGGGGTCATGTTCCTATGATGATGAGAAAGTGGGAGACATCGACGTGCCCTTAAGGTACCAACACCTAGTGAAACAATGGGTTCCTAGTGATCTTCATAAAGTAAACACTGATTTTTGTGTGAATGAGAGGATATATAGAATTGCACCGTCCTCATTGCATGGATTGGGCTTGTTTTGCATGGACAACATAAAGGTTGGATACGGTAGATGTACAGAATTGATGGAGTATGTTGGACCCTGTTACAACTACAGTGATTGGATGTGCCAGGTCCAATATACATGAAGTATGTGTAGATATGGGTTGTCAGCAAATTATATACAACTGAAAGACAAAGCTCAAAATCAAGGAGCAACGATGTACATGGAGGGAAGGCCAAAAACAACCGGTAATATTGCGGGGTTTATAAACAATACACAACCAGGGTCTACATTAAAGCAACCAAACTGCATATTCGAGTCGCGTGAAGGAAACCGTGCCTTTGTATGTGCAATTAAATCAATAGCTGCTGGCGAAGAACTGCTTATTGATTACAATTTGAATCGTGTAGATACAAACAATGTTAGTATGGTTGTGGTACAACAAACAATTTATGGCACCCTTTTATTAATTATTTTAACACCTATAGGAATTTTTGTTAGCATATAATTGAAATTATCTACTTTTCATGTTTCCTTATGTAACTTTTAGTATGTTTTTGATGCAGGGTTCTCTTAGGGGCACCTCCATCTCCATAGATGTTTGTCGACCCGAGTCAAGGCAGCAGGTATACATCAATATTGCTAATGTAAAATTAAATTTAGGATGGACATACATATATGTTGTTATGTATTTACATTAGTATATTAGGTTCATTTATATAATATTATTGATTTTCCATGTAGAGTGTTGATCAAGGAAGACAACCGGCTATTGATCAGCTGACTACAGCATCAGGGCAACAGCCAAACATGAATGTAATTCTCCATTTCAAATATTTTAAAATCATAAACATGTCTATCATGACGCATTATCTTTATTTTTTTATGTATTCTTTCATTTTTATGGTCGCTTTTCCGACATTCTTTCGACACTTCGGTAAACCCATCCGACAGCGGTGTCATGACTCCGAAGCTTCCACCCGTCGGACGACCGATATTTAAAGTGTTGTACCGCGTCGGATATTCGACGCAATCACCATGCCACTGACCCTTTTCCCATCAGAAGGCCGACTCTTCCATTGTCAGATGGCGTCAGATTTCCGACACTCTATGGATAAAAATACCGACGGTGTCGCTATTCCTCCGACACTTCTGTCCATCAGAAGGCCAACGCTTCAAGGGTCGGAGGATTTCGGATTTTCGATGGTTTATGCAATTTTGAATGGCACTTTGGAAGGAAAAATGGTCGAATAAGCGACACGTGTCGGATCTTCAACCTACATTAGTAGAATGTCAAATATCCAACGTTACTGCACCGACGGCAAAAAAAAGTGTATGTGTCGAAAATGCGATGGAGAAGTGTCAAATTTTAGACATGCAAGGTGTCGGATTTTGGGTTGAAATTCTGTTGTGAACCTCTTGAGCATGATGAATGAGGAAGCAAACCAAGTATCTGCAATCTTCAACAATGGTAGATGTGTGTACTCTTTGTAGATGGTTAGGGAATTTGTGTGGGTTTGTACAAAGTTTGGGATATGGCATGCATCCTCAATAATCCATGTCACATATGAAGCAATGGTTTTGAGTGCTAAGTTCAAGGAATGGACAATGCAAGGTGTCGAAAAAATCTATAAGAGCAAAAAAAGCAAGTATAAATTTCTCTACAACACTAACAAGTAACAACTCAAATCATTAAATGACCTTTCCCCTAGACAAATTTTGTGATAAATTCAAACAATGAGCAAATTAGCAATGAAAGGTGTCTAAAATGAAAATACCTGTGGATATTTAGTTTCCACAATCATGCTAGTAACCTTGCAAATAGGTGCATTGTCCATGATGATCTGTACACAAGAATAAACACCTACTTCTTCAGTGATTTTGATGAACAACTCACCCATAAAATGTGCATCCTTGTATTTCCCAAGAGCATCCATCACTTTCAAGAACACCGGTCCATTTTGGGAGGATACCATGAAATTGATGAGTGAATGGAATGCGGTATCTGTCAATCTATCAGAAACAATAATCACTCCAGATGAGGGCCATGTTGATCTAATTGGCTCAAGAATTTTATCCACCTCCTTCTTTTCCTTAACCAACAATGTGGTTCTAAGATTCTCTGAACTAGGAGGCACATAACCAAATGGACCTCATTCAATGAGACTTCGACACATCTCAATAAACAATGGTAACTGTGTAACATTGAATGAGATGAAGTTGAGGTAGAAAAATAATGCATGGTGAGGTCCACCTCTTCTCATGCCTCTTGTTGGAAAATATTGTCCATTGGACCACTTGAAGATGGCCTCTTTCTTGCTGGATATGTATCACCTCTGCTAGGTGAAAATGGAGGCCGAATGCTAGACAGTTTCCTTAAGAATGGAAGAGGATCCTTATGTTTTTTCTTGCTTGTTGCTGCTACATTGCCTAAGCCTTCTTGATCCTCCTTTCCCATTTCTTTATGTTATCACAAATATTGTAGCTTCCCCGTAAGGTAATCCTATTCAAGACAGCAGAGGAAAGGAAACTAAATTTTTGACCTATGATATCCAAGACCTCCGAAATAACTCAGATGTCACACCAGTCGAGGATACCAACACTTTAGACCCAGTGAAAACACAAAGCCCAAGGGGAGTCCCTATGACCAAGAAACCCTAAAACAAGAAAAATGAGTAGATGATCGAGGGAAACTTAGTAGGATCTCTTATGATAATGTTTAATTAGAATTTAGTTCAATTACCAAGAGATTTCGAGTGTCCATGTGAAAAGCCCCAATTTTACCCTAGGGTTTTTTGCAGAAAAATGGGATCTAGGGAAAAATGGTGAAATTTAATTGAATTGGATACCCAAAATGATTGTTGGATGTAGGATTAGGATCATGAAATCAAAACCAACAATACCCAATTTACGGTTTTGGAGATACCCACTTCTCCCAAGGCGGGTGTTTTTCCCTAAGTTGCAGGTCAGTGCTTTGGATGGGAAAATGAAGTCCGATTGTGATGAAAATTTAAACTTAGGGGTTTTATGTTTAATCCAAAGTGGGTTTTAATTTTTATAGCTCAATGCAAACCAAAACTTAAAGATCTAACAAATGAGGGTTTTATAAGTATAGAAGTGATGGGCAATACACACAGAAAATAAAAGAAGAAAAAACTACATGTGAGACATACCTGGTTCTTATATATGAATTAAGAAATTATGAAGAATACCAATTTCTCATTCAAATGATCCTTTTCAAAGAAAATATTGATGTAGTTGAGCCACAGCCAGTCACCCTAGCGCCTCCTTCAACCTGCCAGATTAGCTAAAAGGAAATGATAAGGCAAATTAATGAGATATGCATAATAAAGAAAATATATGAAGTATGAAATCAACAAGATAGAAATACCCCCTGATATAGACACCCTAGATCTGGGATGATCGTGAGTTCCCCCGCAAAAACGCCCTCTCTCTCTCTAGTGCACCTCCTGTTGTCGCCTAATTCACACCTCCATAACGTGGCAAGAATATTCAAGCCACTGGGTGTGACCTTGGGGGAAAGCTCAAGCCAAGTGTTGTCACCTGATACTTGGCTCCTCCATTTAGGCCAACTCCTAGCAAAGCCAAGGGGGTGGACCCTATGAAAAGTAAAATATAAGGCTTTTACATTATGAAAGAAATGATTGAATCTAGGAGTTAAGTGTGAAAATAGTTAAGACCTTAACAATGACTTACTCCAAAAATGACTTATAAAAACAACAACATTTATCATTCAAACACCATTCATGACCATATGCAGAAATTGATTTAACCAATATAAGATGAAGAAGACCAGTGCCAGTAAAAATGGAGTGCTTGTGTATGAGGGTTGTTGTTGTAGTCTTAGATAAGTATTGCAGTGTCTCGTTGGTAAGTTTTAATATTTATTAGATGAGTGGATTAAGGAGTGGGTAAATTTTTGGTTGATTTTATTTATGTGGTAATGATCTTGATTAGCTTAGGGTATGGGAACTCCCAATATACCCTGAAGTACGAGGAGTGTGTCTAAAACCATTAACCGATGCAGATCCCCGCAAGGAATATGTGAGCTAGTTGGAGTCTCTGAGACTTATTCAACACTACACCAACAAGGGTGTAGCCTAACGGTGTTTCAAGGTCATTACCTAGTTGTTCCTTCTTATTTTGTGGATTTTTCCACCGCAAAGGCTTAATTCGAGGCACTGGATTTTCTTCTGGGGAGATTAATTTTCGGAGTGGAAACTAATTAATCTAGTCATGTGAACCCATTTTTTATAATACCAAATGATCAAACGAAACTGCAGTGGAAGTAGAGCATATGGGGATGAAGACCTTGTAAATTATAAATGTTTTAGAACAAGTTTTTCTGANGGGGGGGGGGGGGGGGGGGGGGGGGGGGGGGGGGGGTATTTCAAACTTGACAATGCATAAAGAAAATGAAGTTTTTTAATTAATATACTACTCAAATCTTTTCCCTTATGGTACTTCAATATAGCGCAGTGGATAAGTATTCAAATTACTAAAAAAAATTTGCAAAACAAAACTTTAAAGAAACACTGAAATAATGAAAGAAAGCGGCACACTACACTAACACATGAAAACCACAAAAAAGGACGTTGACACAAATCACCCGAGGGGAGATGGGGACCAGGCTCTGATGAGCCTGCTCAAGCCTTATTACAATGTTGAAAAAATGAAATGAAAGTACACTTTGGCCCCTATACTTTGGAACCAAAGACTTACAACAATATAAAAGAAAATACTTTTGGTGAAAGGGGAACTTAATGATTCATTTTCCAGCAAAACGACTTGAGTTTCCTTCTCCTTTTTGTTATACTTGCTTAAAATCAGCAAGCAATCAAATACAAAATATGCTTAAAGACACTTTAAGAGTGTCTTTGAACAATCTTCAAAAAAACAATTTAAAAAAAATTATAAGTCAAACTAGTTTTAGGAAATAACAAAATAACACAAAATAACAATTCCTTTTGTGGATCTTGGCTCAGTTTTAGGGAAGCCAACGGAAAGCAATATTACCTTGCAAGATTTAACTTTTCAACTACCAAAAAGAAATGAAACTTTTATCTTAGCCTTTATATCTCAATCAAGAAAGCAACTAAGAAACAAAAGAATCTATATACTAGATCTAGCTTGCAATATGAAACTTCTTTTATGGAAAATCTAGCATCTATTTTCATTTGCCAAAGTAGCTAGATCGAATCATGTTTTTAAACCTTTAAAATGATAGATCTAATTCGATTTGAAAATTTAAAAGTAGTAACCAAAGTAGAGAAGGTATATGGAGAAACAGAAGAGCAGCTTGGATCTTTGAGCAAAGAAGACTTCGAAGGTTCAGACATGTGGGACACCAAGGGTTTGATCTCCCGTAAGAGATACGATAGAACATGAGAAAACAAGCTCTTTTCTTCTTCAAATCAGATAACCTACAACTAGAAACATACTTGCACACAACCCATTAAATATAGAAATGGAACAAGATAGAAATCAAGAGAATATGAGCATAAACAAATGATACATATAAATTTTGAATCTCTAACTTACTACAAATAAAAGATTAACTAGATCAAACAAGTTCTAGCAATCCTTCCTACAAAATCGATACACATCCTACCAATAGGCTATATTTTCATAAAGAAACTGCACAAGGACCAAATACATGTTACCTCATAAAAACGAGATAATACATCCACTCAATTGATAGCATCGCACAACATGGACCTACAAAGCCTCTTTATTTCTCAATATCAAAAGAAAATACAACAATTACAATTCTCAAGCCTTTTCTCAGAAAAATATAACTAGCTTGAAATACGAGAGAAAAGATTTATTTATAGAAAATACAAGCCCATGGGGCACCACCAACACTCAAGACAGAGTAGGACACTCAAGATAGAGTAGGAGTTTATTTGAGTGAATTTGAGTTAAACTGAATCAATCTGAAGAATCAATGGGGTGATTATTAGTTTAAGTGAAGTGATGGTATGGAGGAGGTGCCACCTTGACCTCACTCCACCAACAAAGCCACCTCAACAAATAGCATGTGCTCCACTACCTCACATGAATATGTACAGATCCAAAGTGACATGGGCTCCACAAACAAAATATTCATTTGGATTCAAAATCTTGATGTATGGTAGATATTAAGTCAAAACAAAGCTACGATGGGTACGAGTGAAAGGGGGTCCAATCCTTGGTTATTACTGTCATGGAACTGAGTCGGAGCGCTAAGATGCACTCGACTAAGTCTGTGAGACATTTCCTGGGAGCATTTTGGGTGCGTGGCCAACCCAGACGCTTCTCCAGCAGACTACGCCTCTCTGTTGTGAAATTTTTTTTAACTTAATCACTTTTCTACTTATCACATTTTATGTTAACACATTAGCTTAGCTAGCAACACAAGAAAATGCACAATAGTTTGAAATAGTGGGGTTGTCGCATCGTAAATCCCCTGAAGCTTTTATTAAAAACATAGAAGATTACATAAGATGAGAGTTTCCAAACTAGAAGATCTCCCGCTGTGTGCACAATCGATCTAACACACCAAAATACATAGAAACAAGAGTTTAAATAATAGGCCCCAAGCCGGCCCCCTTCATAGACAATGACCTCTCCTCTACTGCAACACCTTTCTACTGAAAAACCGCGTTTCTAACTCGCTAGCCTCTACTGAGCGACTTCGTTGCCTCTGCATTTGTTGTTGTTTCTTAGCCAAACTTGCTTGCTTAGATGCCTCTAATATTCTTAATGACTTTACAAATGCCTTAGTCATTTTATAGCGCCTCTTGAGTGAGTGGGACCTTAAAAGGTGGGCATGCCCCCTCGCTTAGCAAACACACTCACTCAAGTTCCACATGCACACTCATTCACTTGGTCCACTTTCCCTTCACGCGCTCTTGTTGGTGGCTTCGTTGGTTGGGAGTTGGGAGCTTCGTCGTTTCATCCTCCTCAACGTGCACTTGATGTCCTTCGTGTCATCGTGTCACACCCACCTTCTATGGGCACTTAGTTCAAATGGTCTGTTTGCTAAGCACTTCCACAAGTGCCACTCCCATGTGGTCCACATGGTTTTTGGGTGCACTCTATAGGGATTCCTCATGTCTCGGTGTCGTTCTCCGTGAACATCTAAGGTGTCTTCCATCAATGATTGCTTGGGCTCAAGGTTGCTACCAACCACCAATGTTCCAAGGTGTTGCGCTTGCCAAACAATGAATTCCTTTGTCGGAGTGCACCCTTACTCGGTCCGCATGCCACTCCCCGTTATATCACTTAGCCAAAGTTCCCCTTTCCAAGTCTTCCGAATGAACCATCTTGCCCACATTGTGACCCAAGTCAACTCTTGGGTGTGAAGAAGGTGCTATGAGGCTCAAGGCCGTGACTATTGCATCATACACCCATGTGTGAGCTTTATCCACCAAGATTTGATGTCATATTAAAATATATATCATCGCTATCTTTTTATAAAACCCAAGTGTGATAAATTTAGAATGAACCAAGGCTTCAACGTGATGTGGATAGAGGGAGTCCACACCTTTTGTTTTTCGCTACCATAATCAAGGCTAGTGTGACCACCACTTGAGGTTGACGTCACCTCTTCACAATTATTCGCTACCCTTCACTTGTAACCAAAGCTTAAGTTAAATCATGAAGAAAAAGGTCGCATGACTATGGGGGACCCATGCCTTTTCACCCCATCCAATAATATTTTAATATTTTTTACACCCTTTTGACTATAGTGCCAAAATGTCATAATTTAGCATTAAAATGCCATCTTGATGTACTTTTAGCCAAATAATTCCTTACGAGATGTTTAGTTACCTGAAACTTATGAGAATTGGCCTTGGGGTAAATAGTATGTTCTAAGTGTCAAAACGAGCATCACCACACCAAAAACGAACTCCGGACCCACCAATGTTTACATTTTGAAGTTTTTTAATGAAACCATTAAAAATGGCTTTAAAACAGGTTTTTTTCGGAATCGGATGAAACTCTAGCGTGGCCTAGTACATGTCCATATGACTCAATGTTGATGCCTAGCATGCTCATATACAGTAACACGTGAACATTAATATCTTCCTAATGCCTAGCTTCCAAGACGACCATTCTAGCTTTGGAGGAGCGGTGAAAAACTCAAAAATTATACATTGCTTATTCAACATTGCATAATTGACAAGGGAAAAAACACCTTGGAATGACCAGACAGACATTTAAGTCTTAATAATCCAAGTCCTTTATAGAAAATAGGGTCATGCTAGTACATTTATTACAACTTCCCTGAATTCGTATGAACATACTGTAAAAAAAATAAAAGGGCCATGAAAGCCTAAATGGACTTTTGAACTATGAATAAGAACAAGTATCTTGTTCATCACTAGTGGCTAACTGAAATTCCAACTAGGTGAAACCTACTCGGTAACATCTAGCTCCAATTGTGGGATGTGTGATTGATTTGAACCTTGTGGAAATCAATCATATGAGAAACCTAGAATCTCTGGTTCCTACACAAAAAATTGGGATAAGTCAATCACATGTACATAGATAACCAAATGAAAAAAAATAAGTTGCAATATATAATACAAAATGAAAACTTTTATACAACCAATATACAGAAAATAATGTACAAAGTAATATACAAAAAATGAACTAATCTAAGAAATAAAATGCGAAGAGAGTTTAGAGAATGATGATACAAAGATGCCCCCAAGGGCATCATATATTTTCACTAAAAAATAGTTTCAGAATCTGTCTGTTGACCAACAGATTCTTCCTTTTCCCATCCATGTCACTGAGATAAAAAGATTTTTCACTAGCCAAATCATGAATGATGTAAGGACCCATCCATAAACTGTCAAATTTTTTATGTTTGCCCAGCTTTTCTCTCTATTTGTCCCAAAGTAACAATGTGTCTTCTTTCTGAAAAACCCTTGGTTTGGATGATTTGTCAAATTTTCTTTTAACCTTATCCTGATTTTTAATACTCTGATTAACAACCCTTCTTCTAACCTCATCCAACTCTATTAGTTCGTTTATTCTACTCTGAAATCCATCCTAATCTGACCCTAAATATTGCAGGGTCTAATACACTGGTAATTGAAGATGAAAAGGAAAAGTCACATTCATGCCATAAACCAACTCGAAAGGAGATTTTCCCATTGCATTTTTCGTAGTGATTTTATCTACCCAAAGTGCAAACTTGATTTTACTATCCCATGCCTTCTTATTGTCACCAACAATCTTTTTCACAATGGTCATTAAGTTTTTATTGCTTGAATTAGCTAGACCATTTCCCTTGGGATAGTAATTTAAGGAATGGGATAGGATAATTGCATTATTTAAAGAAAAATTAAGACATTACTACTAAACTGAAGGCTTTGGCATTATATGTGATTATCTTAGCAGGCACCCCAAATCTAGTGATGATTCTGTCTTCCGGGAAGTCCATAAACACTTTCTCAGTTGATGCTTTAGTAAGTATGGCCTCTACCCACTTGGTAAAATAATATGTCATTGTTAAAATCCAAGTATAACCATTACTTGAATTGTCTTTAAATTTCCCAATGAAATCAAGGCCCCATTTCTGAAAAGGGGCTTGGATTACTACCACCTTTAGGGGTAATGCAACAATTTTATGTTTTCTTGTGAAAAGTTGACATTTCTGGAAATTTCTAACAGACTTGTGTACATCAGTAAATAAAGTGGGCCAATAGTATCCAGCTCTAAGGATCTTGTGAGCTGTGGTTTTGGCTGCAAAGTGGCCTACACAAAATCCTAAATGAAACTCCTCCAGGAGTCTCTGAGATTCCTCTTCATCCACACACCTAAGTATGAGACCATCAGGGTTTTTCCAACCCAATCCCTCTTGTGTGAGGCAATAATTTGTGTCTTGCAATATTAGTAACCATCTTTTGTGGCCAACTAGGTGATCCGGACATGTTAGGTTGAGGAGGTAGACTATAATGTCTGAATACCACTATTGTTGTTGAAGATGTTGAATTCCTATTGAAATGGATGATGCTGGTGAACTATTCTGATAGACCATACCTAAGGCTTGTTCATTTCCCTCTTTCATCATCTTGGCAAGTCCCTGCCCCCTTGATTAGTTTAGTGGGTTTGATCTCCAAGTCATATTCATGGATCTTTGATACCCGCTTTTCCCTTATACCAAGGAAATATTGTTGAGATAAGATATCCTTCACTGCTGAATGAGGGACATAGCTAACCACTTTGGAGTAACCTATATATGTTCTAAAGTGTTTTAAATTTTTGACAAGGGTATAGGCTTGTTTCTCCATGGTAGTGTACTTGAGTTCAAAATTCAGTAAGGATCTACTCATGAATGCAATAGGTTATTCCTGACCCTCTTTGTTCTTCTGCAACAAAACTCCATCAATTGTGTCTTCTGATGCAAATGAGAAAATCTGGAAGTCTTTTGAGTAATCGGGACTTATCGGAATGGGAGACCTAGAGATACAATACTTTATGGATGCAAAATATTATTTTCCTTCCTGGTCCCACTCGATCTTAGCATCTTTTTAAAGCAATTTCTAAATAGGTTTCACCAGAAAGGCTAATTTTGGTATAAATCTTCTTATGAAGTTTCTTTGGCCATTAAAAAATTGTAGGGATTTCTTGTTGGTAGGAAAAAGGACTCTTTTTATGGCCTCAACCCTTTCTGGGTCAATTTTGACCCTATCTTTGGAAATGATGTGTCCCAATAATTTACCCTCACCAACCCCTAGTACTGACTTGGTGGGATTTATAGATATGCCATACATTCTACATCTTTCAAAAACTTTTGTGAGATGGGTTACGTGATCTTATCTTTCCTTGGAAAAAATAGTAAGGTCATCTTGATAGATTTCTATAATTTTTCCAATTAGCTCATTGAAGGCATAACCCATGGCTCTTTGGAAAGTAGCACCCGCATTCAAAAGACCAAATGGCATTCTTAAGAGCTCAAATGTTCCCCAAGGTGAAGTAAATGTATTCTTGTGTTGGTCTTCCTTATTAACAAGCACCTAGTTGTAACCTAAGAAACCATCCAACATAGACATTATCCTTGGCCCCGTTACTCTTTGAAGCAAGGTTTCCATATCTGGTAAGGGGTAATTGTATTTCATGCATGAGATATTTAAGTTTCAAAACTCTATGCATAATCTTAGTTGTCCATTTTTTTTTTCTGACTACAACCAATTTTGAACACCATGATGAATGCCTTGTTGGGTCAATAATTCCTGCAACCAACATCTTTTGTAACTCCTTTTGGACCATGGGTGTTAACTTAGGATTTATCCTTCTAATTTTTTATCGAAAGGGTTTAGCTTCAGGACTTAATGGGATTGTATGTTGGAATAAATCACCTTGATAATATTTCATCTCATCATAGGTAAAAGAAAATACATCTCTGTATTATTTTACAAGATCAATTGGGTCCTTTATTTCCTTTTTAGAAGTAACTTTTCCAGTTTTTATGTTTCTTGGTTCCTTATTAGTACCAATGTTTATTTCTATGAAATCCACAGGTTTTACATTTCCTTTCTCTTATATTTGTCCTTCCTATCAAAAGTTCTTTCCCATTCAACAACATTATTTAGGATGCGGTTCATAGGTTGATCTTCTTCTTTGATATCAGTATATTTCTCATCCTGAAATTTTATCTGACAATAGGGAAACGCATGCATGTTGTTAATGAATTTTACAATCTGACTATCATGTTTAAACACCTGCCAATTATTTATGTTGTCTGGTATTTAAGGTCTGAATTTTATTTCAAATTTCCCATCCCCTTTTAGCAATTCTCCAGAAAATTCCAAAGTTGAAGCTGCAACAACAAGTTTGTCTGCTTCATAGTTTTCAGAACGTGAGATGGCCACAATGTTCAATGGCTGAAAATATTTCCAGGTGTCCCACACAACATTCCTATATTTCTTAATTCTTTCACTTTTACATGCAAATAATCCTTTGACTTGAGAAATAATCTTATATGAATCACCTTTAATACTAAGCACATGAATTCCCATACATTTAGCAATTTCAATTCCTAGAAATAATGCTTCATACTCTGCTACATTATTAAATGCATCAAACTCAAGTTTGTATGCAAAATTGAATTTTTTATTTGATGGTGAATTTATAAAAATGCATGCCCCTTTCCTAGCCTTGGAACAAGCTCCATCAAAACTCATTCTCCAAAGCTGATCAAACTCCTCATAATTTGCATTTTCTATAATGGGTATAAGATAGTTAGCATAGATTGCATGGTTTCCAAGATTGTCTATTTCACAAATCTACTTATTATCTGGCTCATCAGGATATTCTATATGATAATTCCTTTCCTTTTCTCTATGTAACTTGACATGTGCATATTTAGAAGCAGGAATCATAGTGTAAGTCCAATCCATTTGAATAGATCCTCCTAGAGAGGAAACCCATTTCCTTTATAATAACATCCCCCATATGTCAAGCGCATCTATGACCACTATGTCCATGGTTACACCTATGTCAAGGTACGATGCTAGTTTAACTGGGAAATTTAGAATTATACCTACAACATCAATTTCTCTTGAATCCATGGAACATACATTCTAGTATGGCCTTGAGATCGTTAAACCCATTTGTTCCATGATTTTTCTAGTCATGATGTTTGATGATGCACCTGAATCAAGCATGCAATTGTGCAACAATTTGTTCTTTGCAATCAAAGAAATGTAGAAGACAGGGTGATCTTCTTTATTATGATCCCTACTATGCAAGATGATAGGAACATCTTCATTGAAGTTACTCAGTTTCTTGGACACATCTTCTTTAGGTTTATCCTTCTCATTTTCTTTTGAGTTGACCATTTTCTCTTTAGGTTTATCAGTAGTTGTTTCCTTGGATTTTTCAACTGTGTTTTCCTTAGGTTCTGCTAAGGTTTTCATGAAAATATCTCTTTGACTTGGAATTTTGAGGATCTCAATTATAGGGACAAAAATCTTAACACTTGATAACCAATTACCCAAATCAATGTTTAGATCTAAAGGGGGAGGAGTTTTTACCTTCGGCATATGCTAACTTGACTTGGTTGGGATCATGTTTTTCTTTCTCTGATAAACCACCCCTTTGTACCTCTCCATAATCTGTTCACATGAAGGATTTTCACCAAAAATCTTAGTAGCATTACCCTTTTCCTAATTGTATTCCTTAGCTTGCTTCCATTTTTCTTTTGAAATATGATGAACTTGCCCTACATTATTTATGTAGTCATGACCTCTAAGATGTCCTACAAATTTATTCATTTCCATTTGTTCTTGTTCCATAATGTAGTAGAATTTTGGACAAGTATTTTCTTCACGAAGTTCATCACAAGGTTGACAATAGGGAGGAACCTCATCAATCACCTTGGTGTTTGTTTCAAGTTGATTTGGAGGTATCTGCTCATAAGGAGGATACTTATTTTTGCACTCCTAGTTTTCTCTAGGTTGGAAGTTTTTATTATTTTGAGAAACATGTGCTTTTTCCATGTTTTTTATCCTATTTTGCATAGCATTCATCTGGAAAGTACAGTTTATCATCATTTGTTTCATCATGTCAACTACATCTTTCATTGATTCCTTGCCTTTATCTTTTTCAATAGGTTCTATTGTTTTTCCTCTCGTATCCTGAGTTTTGAAAGATGAAGTGGTGCCTCTAACAAATCCTAGAATGTTAGAATTTCCTACAAATTGCATGTTTATGTCTATCTTCTCATCTATTTCCATGGATTTCTTCAAGTCATCAGGTTCTTTGTCTCTAGGTCGGTACATCATTTATCCATCGAATGCTTATGTGTAATATATGAGAATTGAGGTATCTGATGGTTTATTATCAACCGGGCATCTTCCCACCATATCACTAAAAAATTTATTGAACTCTTATATGGTTTCATTTTCCTTCTCTTTAGTGTTTGTTAAGGAATCCAAAAGGTCCCTTTTCTCTTTCTTATCCCCCCATCTTTTATTGAAAGCAGTTTCAAATTCCTTGAAGGTCTTGATACCTTCATCATTCATGGAGGTGAACCATTCAAAGGCATCAGTTTTAAGAGATAAGGAAAACAACCTCATCTTTACATCTTCATGTTTGACGTTGTGGAACCATTTATTGTAGCACTGTGAAAAAACCAACAAATGAGACTTAGAAGTTATAGTATCGTTTCCATAAAATGATGGAACCTTCTCAATGGATTTATCTCGGATGTCATGAGGCTAACCAATTACATCAGAATAATCTAGAGGTTTAAACAAAGTACCCATAGTACTATGTAAATTATTTGATAGAGAAGTATCAACAAATAAAAGGTGAATATCTAACATTGACTCAGATAAAATATTGTCAAGGATCTTAAGAGAAGCTAGCTTGCTTTTCCTCATATGGTAAACCTTTTCAAGCTCAGGAACAAACTGAAGCAAGTCTTCATAGTTTCTTCTTATAGAATGCCTTGGTAAAATTAAAGGTAGTGGAGTCTCTAGATGATCCGAGTAAGTTGATTAAACTACAACATTCATCAAACAAAGCGAAAGCAAGAATGAAAACTCAAAATTCGTATTCTGGGAATAAAAAGGTTTATCCCCGGCAACAGCGCCAAAATATTGCCGCCTAATTTGCACCTCGGGTAACGTGGCAAAAATATTCAAGCCACTAGGTGTGACCTTGGGGGGGAGCCTGAGCCAAGTGTTATCACCTGATACTTGGCTCTTCCGTCTAGGCCAACTCCTAGCAAAGCCAAGGGGGGTGGACCATATGAAAATTAAAATCTAAGGCTTTTACATTACGAAAGAAATGATTGAATCTAGGAGTTAAGTGTGAAAAGAGTTAAGACCTTAACAATGATTTACTGCAAAAATGAATTATAACATTAACAACATTTATCATCCAAACACCATTCATGACCATATGCAGAAATTGATTTAATCAATATAAAATGAAGAAGACCAATGCCAATAAAAATGGAGTGGTTGTGTATGAGGGTTGCTTCTGTAGACTCAGATAAGTATTACAGTGTCTCATTGGTAAGTTTTAAGATTTATTAGATGAGTGCATTAAGGAGTGGGTAAATTGTTGGTTGATTTTATTTATGTGGTAGTGACCTTAATTATCTTAGGGAATGGGAACCCCCAATAAACTCGGAAGTACGAGGAGTATGTCCAAAACCATTAACCAATGCGGCTCCCCACAAGGAATATGTGGGCTAGTTGGAGTCTATGAGACTTATTCAACACTACACCAACAAGGGTGTAGCCTAATGGTGTCTCGAGGTCACTGCCCAGTTGTTCCCACTTCCTTTGTGGTTTTTTCCACTGCAACGACTTAATTCAAGGCGTTGGATTTTCTCCTGGGGAGATTAATTTTGGGAGTAGAAACTAATTAAGCTAGTCACCTGAATCCATTTCTGATACTACCAACTGATCAGATGAAACTGCAGTGTAAGTAGAGCATACAGGGTTGAAGGCCCTGTAAATTTTAAATGTTTTAGAACAAGTTTTTTTTATTACAAAGATAAATCCCAAGATTCTCTTTCCAGATCTAGTACTCGGGAAAGCTCTTGTCCATGAACCTGTAATTAAGAAAGTGAGGGGGTTTATTTTAAACTCAACAGTGCATAAAAAATTGAAGTTTTATAATTAATACACTACTCAAATATTTTCCCTTATGGTACTTCAGTATAGTGCAGTGGGTAAGTATCCAAATTACTTCTTTTTTTGCAAAACAAAACTTTAAAGAAGAATTGAAATAATTAAAGAAAGCAGCAAACTACACTAACACATGAAAACCACGAAAAAGGACACTGACGCAAATCCTGGCCCCCAAGGGGGATGGGGACCAGGATCTGATGAGCCTACTCAAGCCTTATTACAATCTTAAAAAAATGAAATGAAAGTGCACTTTGGTCCTTTTACTTTGGAACCAAAGGATTAAAAAAATATAAAAGAAAATACTTTTGGTGAATGGGGAACTCCATTGAGCTCTTAATGGTTCATTTTCCAGCAAAACAACCAGAGTTTCCTTCTCCCTTTTTTATACCTGCAAAAAATCAACAAGCAATCAAATACAAAAGATGTTCAAAGACACTTTAAGAGTTTCTTCGAAGAATCTTCGAAAAAATTTTAAAAAAAAATCTTAGTCAAACTAGATTTAGGAAATAAAAAAATAACACAAAAGAACAAGTCCTTTTGTGGATCTTGGCTCAGTTTTAGGGAAGCCCATGAAAAACACTCTTATCTTACGAGATTTCACTTTTCAACGACCAAAAAGAAATGAAACTTTTATCTTAGCATTTAGATCTTAATCAAGAAAGCAACTAAGAAACAAAATAATCTATATACGAGATCTAGCTTGCAATATGAAACTTCTTTTATGGAACATCTAGCATCTATTTGCATTTTCCAAAAGAGATAGATCTAAGTATGATTTTAAACCTTTAAAATGATAGATCTAATTTGATTTACAAATTTAAAAGTAGTAACAAAAGTAGAGAATGTATTGTTTATTAATCTGTCATTGATGCCAACAGTGTATGGTCATTGATGCCAACTATTGAGTCCTTGGTGCCCCTTGTGGAGCCCCTGAGGGTTATTGTTTAGTTTGTGGTTGTTTGTGCAAGAGGAGCCCTTTTGACCTTGTCCAAGCCCAAGCTTGAAGCCCTTGGAAGCCTTGGAACAATGACAAAAGCCTTGGTTACCCATTGACTTGCTCAAGTGCCCCTAAGTTATATCTTGGTCCAATTTGAGTCCATTGTCAAGTTCCTTACACATGGTTGATATTTGGTTACTAGTCTTTGTGATGCTTGTTATGCTTGTACTTGTTTTAGTCTCTTGATTGTGTTAACACCCAAAAAGGGTTCACTACCTCATCTACCCCATTACATGGCTCATTTGTCCATTTTCCTACTATATTTCCATCAAAAAACCCATAAAACCATCTAAAAAGCCTCCAAAAGGCTTAAAATGCCTCCAAAAGGCCATAAAACCCTCTTTTCCTCCAAAAAATATCCAAAATTCCTCCAAACAAGAAAAAATCTCCAAAAAGGAAGAAAAAATATAAAATAATGAGGAAAAGGAGGAAAAAACCCTAAACAGCTGAAACCCTAAACAGCAAACCCTAACCCTAAACCGGCACTCCACCACTATAAATAAGTGATGGAGACCCCTCATTTAAAGATCCACAATCACAAGTATCCTGCCTCTGCCAAAATTGTTCTTGAAACCCTAGCTCACCATTGAGCTACTTTCATCATTAAGAGCCCCTTTTGGCCCATTTCCACCATTGGAGAAAGAGAAGGAACAGCTTGGAGCTCGGAGCCACCTACTCGGACCAGTGCAAAGGGCTTCACCAACCTCCACATTGGAGGTCAGATCAATAAAAAATAATTCTTTACTTTTTGTTGTTTTGCTTCATGAACATGTTTAGATTAGTTTTTATTTCTATTTAGCACTTTTTATTTTACATTCATTGAACTGCTACTAAGGAATCCATTCTCCTTAGTAGGTGCTCATTCGCACAAGCTAGGGGTAAAACCCTAGAAACAGTTTTGGTGACTCTGCTGGTTTTTATTTTATTTTATTTCCCGTTTTGTCCTTTCGGCTGTCGTTTTCGGCCGCCGTAAACCGCAATTTTTTCCTCCGCAGTCGCGTCCCGACCGCGTTTTTCAGGCCCTTTCCTGCGACCCAAACGCGCCTGTTGGTCGTTTTACCTGCATCTCGACCGCACCTTTCCATCTCTTAGTTGCGACCCGATCGCATCTGTCGTCTTTTTTCCTGCGGCTCGACCGCGACTTTTTTCCTGTTTGTTGCGTTCCGACCGCAGCTTTAGGCCAGAAAGCCGCGACCTGCGCGCGCCTGTTTCCTTCAAACCCGCAGTCCGACCGCACGATTTCGCCCCAAACCCGCGATCTGACTTTTGCACTTGTTCCTGCTTTTGAACCCAGCCCCTTTGCTGCCATTTTTTTTGCACCTGCACAGCCATCTGTCCTACCTGCAGTCCTACAGCCTTTTCTGCAACAACATTTTTGTCCCCCTTTACAGAATTTTTTTAAAAATAAAAAAAAAATAAAAATAAAAATAAAAAATTTCAGCATTGTTTATTCAGAAAATTTTGCATGGTAAAAATTTTTTCATTCAGTATTATTGTTATTTAGGAAGTTGCCCCCGTGGTGTGTGGCACTTCTCTTCTGGGTTCATAACCTCACGAGCACACAATCTGTCACCTAATTCAAAGTGAGACTTAAAAACTACTTAACTCAACCAACATTCTAACCCCACTTGGGGAACACAAAAGAATTTTTGTAGTTAAGTAGGATCGGGGGGATAGGCTTCCAAAAAACACCCCTTGGTTACTTACACTTGAAACATAGTTGTTGTCCAAATAGGGAACCAAAATCCCCTAGTATTTTTTGACACGGTCACAACCGTTTTATCAGAGGGCCTCTCCCTTAGGAGGGTTGAAGTCGTGAGATTGGTTCCGGAGGCCTGAGTAGAATACCGAACTCCATTCAGTAACTGAAGGGCTACCTTTCGCAGTTCTCAGGATATCCCTGTATAGGGGTATTGCGGTTAAAGGACCAAGTGGTAGATTTACCTTTCTGGACGTGTCATGAACGGGGTATCTTAGTTGCCATTCTTCTAGGATTTGACTACCCGATGTCCCTCCCAATAGGGGGATACCTTAGCCACTTGGCTTTCCTATTCATATTGTCTGACTTGGATTTCATCACCTTGCAGAGGATATGTCTAGTTGAGTCATAATACTTCTATTTAGGTGTTTGCATGCTCCCTTACCTCCTTTTGGTCTAGTGAGTCCACCGTTTTTTATTTTTAGAAAACCTGCTACTTGTTGGTATTCTGACCATTTTTGTTGACACTCCGCCTATTGTAACACAGCTATTACAGTGGGTGTTTTGAGTTGATTGTTGGCCTAAGCGCCCTATTTTTTGAGCTCTCCTTCTGCACACTCGGTTGCATTAGGGTTTTTGACCTATTTTGTAGTTACCTCAACCCACAGAGATTTGACACCATTTGTCACCATTGAGTCCCCGAGACATTCTCGGTGCCTCAGAGACGAGCCCCCACAGCACGGTTCACTTGACACCACCCGTCTTCGACACAGATCATCATCACTTGATACCACTTATCATAGATCTCGAGCCTTGTCACTTGACTCCACTCGTTAGTGGCATAGGACTCCGTCACCAGATACTGACGCCCCTTATTTTACCTCTGATTCTGAGCCAGAGTCTGAGAACCCCCTTTACACTGCCCCTACTAGCCCCATGGCTGGCATGACTCCCACTCCCATCTTGGTCGGGACCGTTGGTGGCACATCTACCACTACACCAGTTACCACACCTGCTATGGGTATGCCCTCCATGGGGCCCCCATTTACCGTTCCCCTCATGGCACCTATTCCCGTAGCAGGAATACCTATTCTCACTCCATCAGTGACTCATACCACCCATGGTGGTGCAGGTCCGTCCTATACCACCTTAGTTCCCCCACTTGGGGGCAACCTCCCTCACATTACCCCTCCACTTGGGGGCATCAGCCCCAACTTAATCCAACCCACTACCGTGTCACATTCTTCATCCAGTTTGCCATTCATGGCTAGCCTCAACCTGCCTGACCTAGCCAGATTAACCAATGACCCCATCCGACATGACCCTGCATGGCCTCACATGCCCACCAAGCTCCCCTCTGACATCCCTAAGTTCGAAGGCAAGGCAGGTGAGGACCCACAAAACCATATCATGTCCTTCCATCTATGGTGTTCCTCCAACTCCATAGTAGACGACTCTATTCACCTCTGTTTATTACAGCGCACTTTCACTGGCTCTGCTGCCAAGTGGTATATCGAACAACCTCATGGAACCCATGCCACCTTTACTTCCCTTGCCTCGACCTTCCTGCAGTTCTTCCAGTTACCTGTCCGCTATGACACAGGCGTTGAGATCCTACTATCATACAGACAAAACACGGCTACCCACATCACGGACCACATTCATGAATGGCGTCGATGCCGTAGTTTATGCAAGATCAAGTTAGACGACCGCATCTTCCTAGACTGGTTCCTCAAATCCCTCCTTCCTATCATTGCTAAGGATGTAGCATCCGAACGACCCCAGTCTGAAGAAGAGGCCATCCTTAAGGCCCAGCAATTCGACCTCATTTACGCCCAGTCAGGTTATCTCTATACCATTATACCTGACGCCCCTCGCGATGATTCCTCCTAGCACGATGCGCCGGGGGCATCCCACGCTGTCGACGGAATCATTGGCCGTGTCTTTTCACAGCCTCAACCATTTTCCATAGCCCGTCCTACCCCTGGCCCTGACCCTTCGCGGGCTACCTCACAGTCTGGAGCAACCAACCCATGTGCTCCCATGACACATCACCACCATTCCCATGGACCCTCATGTCCACCTCAGTGTTTCAGTCATATGACTCCCGCTTACGCCCCCCGGGTCGCACCTCAGCCCTAGTATCACCAGCAGGCTACACCAGCTCCTGCGTCGTCACAAGCCCAACCTGTTTATTACCTGCCACAGCCAACCCCTGTGGCAAACCCACAACCCGCTCCACAGCACTATCAGCAACACCCTCAGGTTGCTGCACCTACGCAGCCTCCACCTACATATCATCCACCGCAGCCTGCTCCAGCCCCTGCGCAACCTCAGAATCCACCTGCTGTCTAAGGGCAAGTTTACGCTCAACAAAACCCGCAGCAAAACCAGAACAACCAACGCAACTAGGGCTAACAAAACCATGGCAGAGGCCGAAATCGTGGGAACAACCAACCGACCGAGCAAGCTGGTCAACACCCTATTCCCCCCGCTAGTAATAATGCGGCCCCTGCTAACCAAAACCCTGATCACCCGCCCAAGCAGGCTAAAAACCCCAATTTGCGAACAAACTATCCTTGTTCTATTTGCGGGGTCTATGGCCACTACACACATTTTTGTCCATATATGGAGTGAGTTCGGCAACTTTGGGCTGCTGATGTACACCGCCAAGGGCAGGTGGCTCCTCAAGCACCACCCAACCCCCCACAACCTCAGCAGCCACCTTTGGTGCTGCAAAACCCCTTACCAAACCAAGGCGTAGTGGACACTGCACCATTGGCTCCCCCTCAAGCTAACGCGCCCATCCAACAAATCACTTACGCTGCTTCTGATCAACCCATGTTTGATTCAGCTACCCACCACTTGTTGATGATGTCCTCCGATGAGGTCAACCTCCAGACTCGGCGGAACCAATATGGCTCCACCCCTGAAGCCCCTCCCACCGATAAACCCACTAACACTCATCCCACTGATCAAGCGTTACGCATACCTCCACCTCCATTAGATGGCGCTCCCAAAGCACCTCGTTTCCCACTTCGCCGTATCAACAATAACCCCAATGCGCAGGCTGCATCCAACTACAACATTGTCGATGACTTAGCCCAATCCCCCACAGCCATGTCTGCATTAGAAGTCTTAAAAAACTTCCCTTCGCAGCGCAAGACTTTACTCTCAGCCATTGGGGCTATCGATCCAAATGATTCACAGTTAATGGCATTTGATTTGGACCAATCCGAACCCCGCCTGCCTTCCACTTTAGCATTCCAAGTTTCTGTTTCCATTCGGAATTTTGTCGTCCATCGATGCATTATTGATGAAGGTGCCTCTACATGTGTCATGCCCACCTCCATCTGGCAGAAAATGGGATCCCCCCCTCTCCAGCAGTCCTCTACTACGTTGTGAGCCTACGACGGCCGTTCAGCTCAACCACAAGGCCTATTAACTAACGTCCCCATCCAGCTGGCTGGAAAAATCGTCCTCATAAACATAGAGGTTATCAATGCATAGCTTGATTATAACCTTTTACTTGGCCGCAGCTACATGTATGCCATGCGGGCATTTGCTTCTACCGTTTTTCATTTGCTTGTATCATTTTTCGTACCATGATGTTCCCCCATGAGGGACGCGTGGTCAAGGTTGACCAACTCACTTACCATGATCCCAATGCCCCCGCGGCACTCGAAAATGTTCTCCCCATGATTGAACAACCTGTTTCGGGTGCCACCACCTCATTCGTTTCTTCTCTGGGGACCGGAGTTTACTCTGACGCACCAATGACCTCGACCTTCCCATCTATTCCACCCCGTCACCTGCTACTGAAGTGTCCGACCTATGTACCCTGTCCCATAACACGCGAACTCCTACTAATCAACCGCCCTTGTTGCCTCAACCCCCTTTGGTACCTAGTCACATTGGTGCTACACCCATCCAAACCATTCCTTTCCTCTTCCCTCCCTCAGGAGTAGTTAGCGCCCCAGTCATGGCTACCCTCAGCCTTCCTGGGTTAACCTTAGGATTACCCGTTTGGTATCTTTCACCTCTCGTTCCCCCGCCGACACCAAATGTCGTCCTGCAATCGGTGCAACCCATTGTCACTACTAATCAACCACCTCTCGGTGTCGCTACCCCGTCATCCTCCACGAACCTCCCCCCTCTTCTTACCAAACCCACTAGGGGCAGAGGCCCCCAACCTTACACTTATGTCCCACCTCCTAAGACAGTAAAAAACCCCCCTGTGTTTTGTGCTCCTTCCAAATGTGTGCTATGCAACGAATTGGGCCATGCGACTCACCTATGTCCTCAGTTACCGGCTTTACAGGAATACATGCAAACGCTTGACGATGACCCCACTATCCCAATTGTCCATCTAGATTCAATCCCTAAGCCTCGCGACAAGTCCCTGCGCACTAACCACTCCTGTGCCCTATGCGATGTTTACGGGCATTACTCCCATCACTGTCACAATCTCCCCGAGTACAGAGTAGCTCTCTTTGAGATGAACAATCTGTATCTTGAGACGGCACCCCTCACCATTGAGGAAATCCATTCCCTGGTCTCTTCCCCTTCCGGAGAGGTTAATACCATTTATATGATCTCTTCCGTCACTACTCCCTCGTCAACCAATTTGATGACACAGACATTTCGTACTGATGAGGATATCCTCGAGGCTCTCACTGCCCCAGATTATCCTTGGGATGACATGCACCACCGTTCCTACTTCCTCCTAGATGAACCCTCCTCTAACACTGCTCCTCAATTTGCAATTGAATCCAAAGACTTCCTTCCCCCCAAGGTCGACTGGTTCAAGGACCCTATTCCTGCTCCTAACACCTTCGAAGAGGGTAACATGGCCAACATCTCACCTGTCATCCAAATTGATATCGCTGTCCCCAGAGGCACCCACGAACTCATCACTTTAGGAGCATCTTGCATTGAGCAGGAGATTGAGGAATACAAAACACTCTTCAAAGAATTCTATGATGTCTTTGCCTGGTCCTATACCGAAATGCCTGGTCTTGACCCTGCCATTATAGAGCACCACATTGACACATGGCCTGATGTACCCCCCGTTCATCAAAAACAACGTCCCATTCATCCCTCAAAACTCCCAGCTGTCAAAACAGAGATTGAGAAACTTCGCACGGCAGGCTTCATTTATCCTATTGCTTATACCACCTGGGTTTCAAACCCTGTTCCTGTCAACAAGAAACAAGGCACCCTTAGGGTATGCACTGACTTCTGAGACTTAAACCGCACCTGTCCCAAAGACAATTTCCCTACGCCATTTATTGACCAGCTCATTGATGGGTGTGCGGGGCATGAAGTCCTCTCGTTCATGGACGGTTTTTCCGGATACAATGATATCCAAATCCAAAAGGAAGACCAGTACAAAACCGCTTTTACTACCCCATGGGGCACCTTTGCCTATTGCGTCATGACTTTTGGCCTAAAAAATGCTGGTGCCACATTCCAGTGGGCCATGACCTATTGCTTTCATGATTTGGTCCATATCCTGCTCGTCTACCTTAATGACCCTACAGCTCGTTCCCGAAAACGGTCAGACCACCTTAATGACCTTCGGCAAGTTTTTCTATGTTGTCGCAAATATCAGATCCGCTTGAACCCACACAAGTGCATCTTTTGCGTCCCGGCAGGCCAATTGTTAGGTTTCATTATTTCCCAGAAAGGAATTACTGTTGATCCCCTGAAAGTCCAAGCCATCCTAGACCTTCCCTCTCCTCGAACGCTCCGGCAACTCCAAAGTCTGCAAGGGCGATCCAATTTTCTTCAATGCTTCGTTCCTGATTACGCCACAACTGTTCACGGTTTCTTGCACCTGCTTCGTACCCACATACCCATTGTCTGGGACAAGCAAGCAGAAGCTGCAATCGAAGCCCTCAAGAAATCTCTCACACAAGCCCCCTTGATCTCCCCTCCGGATTTCTCTCAGGACTTCACCCTCTACGTCTCAGCATCTGAGCATGCTGTATCCGGAGTCTTGGTTCAAGAAGACACCTCACGCCAAAAGCATGTCATTTACTACATCAACCAGACCTTGTCCGGCCCACCCCTACGTTACCCATATGAGGAGAGACTAGCCCTAGCAGTGGTATTTTCTGTCCAAAAATTGCGACACTACATTTTACTTAGTCATACCACAGTTGTCGCCGACTCTAACCCCATGGTATATCTCTTAAACCGGTGTCTCCTGCAAGGTCATGTGGCTAAATGGGTCATTATCATCCAAGAATATGACCTCACGTTCCGAACACCTAAGAGCACTAAAGCCCTTGCACTTGCCCAGCTCATCACCGATCTCCCTTCCTTCATCCCGGCCCCACCTATCTCCGAAGAGTTACCCGATAATCACTTGTTCACTATCTCGTCCGATGACCTGTGGTACGGTGATATCTTGTTATACCTGCGCATGCAGAATTTCCGACCCACCGTCACTCATAATGGACGTCGTCGTATCCGTCACCAGGCCTCTCGCTACCTCCTCCTAGGAGATGTCCTTTACCGACGAGGAGTCGACACAATTCTTCGTCGTTGCCTTACACACGAGGAAGCTGAACAGGTCCTTAATGATTGTCATAGAGGTGCCTGCGGCGGCCATTTCTCAGGGATGGCCACTTCCCAAAAGGTCATCCGCGCCGGATACTTCTGGCCCACACTTTTCACCGACTGCATCACTGCGGTCAAGCATTGCCATAACTGCCAACTTTTTGCCCCCAAGGCCCAGACACCACCTGCTCCATTACACCCAGTCGTCACCGTTGGTCCCTTTTGCAAGTGGGCCATCGACTTCATGGAGTGTAGACCCCCATCTGCGAACGGCCATAAGCACATCGTTGTCGCCGTTGATTACTTCACCAAATGGGCAAAATCCATGCCTACCTTCAACTGTACCGCTGACACCGCTGCCCGTTTCTTCTTTAACCATGTTATCACTCGATTCAGGGTCCCTAAACAGTTGGTCTCAGACCATGGATCACACTTTGAAGATTCCGTTTGGCGCGAGCTATCCACCCTTCTCAAGTTTGAACACCAATTTTCCTCGGCTTACTACCCTCAAGGGAACGGTCAAGTCGAAGCTGTTAACAAAATATTGAAAACCATACTCCAACGCACTATTGATCGGCATAAGTCCAATTGGCACCATATGCTATTCCCTGCCTTATGGGCTTACCATACCTCCACCAAGACCGCCACTGGTTTTACCCCGTTTCATTTAGTTCAGGGTGTAGAGTCTGTCCTCCCCATTGAGTGTCAGATACCTGCCTTACACATCGACGTTGAGCTTCTCCCTAACACCTCCCCCCTTGAGAAACGTCTGCTATCCCTCGAACAAGCCGATGAAGATCGTCGTGCCACTCTCCAGAACATCGAAGCTGCCAAAAACCGCTCCAAACCCAATTATGACAAACATGTTCACCCTCGAACTTTCCACGAAGGGGACCTCGTCCTCGCTTATGACCAAGCCAACGACAAAACCGGTAAAGGAAAGTTTGAATCCATGTGGCAAGGCCCTTACAATGTGCAGACTTGCCTCGGTAAGGGGGCATACGTTTTAGCCGACTCTGAAGGCCACCCTTTACGCAACCCCCGTAATGGGTTGTACCTTAAACGTTTTTACCCATAACTAAAGCCGCGACCTCATTGGTCTGCATTGTAAAGTTTGCTCTCCTTTTTTGTTTTTTACCTTTTTTACCATAATATCACATTCATGGTCTTTGCATGCCCACAGATGGACCATCTTCCACCTCGTTACATTGGCTTCGCTGATGGGGCAAGCCGCTGGTCTCCCAAACTGGCTTCTGCAACATGGGTCTTATATTCCCCTTCCAACGAACTGATTCACCTTGACGAAATATGTATAGGCGCCGCTACCAATAACTAGGTAGAGTATGATGCCGTGACCGGTCTCCTGACTGCTGCACTCCAGATGGGCATATGTCACCTTCATGTGTTCTTGCACTCCCAGCTACTTGTCTCCCAGCTCAACAACTGCTACCAGGTGCGCGATCCTTGCCTATTTAGAAAATTCCTGCGTACAAAACAACTTAGCCGACAGTTTGAATCCATCACATTCACACATGTCCCAAGAGCTCAAAATAGTGTCATAGATCAAATGGCCAATAACATCCTAGATTGGCATATCAATCACACCATGTAACACCTCCATCATGCATCATCATCCCATAGCATCTCATCCAAAGATATATAAAAAACCAAAAAGACTGCATTGCATCAACATTTGCATCCATGTACATAAACCATAAAACCACATTTAGATCCATAGGGCATCCACGTGCCTAATCATACATACACCATGTCGCAAGGGGGCATCCACGTGCCCAACATCCTAGACTACTTGCATCCATGTGCAATACAAACATACAACACATCATCAAGCGCATCCACGTGCGTACAAATGAAACAATATCACAAAAAAGGTGCATCCATGTGCATATATATATACATATCAACAAAAATACATGTGCTATACATGTCTTGAGTACCCCTGTACTCAGCCATACAAAAACATATGTACATCCCTAAAGCCTCATAAGGTACAGGCCGTAGCTACAAAACTTGGGGGGAGTCCCCTGCACTCCCTAATGAGATTCGTACCCTGCATCACTGTCAATGTCCGCTGCCTCTGAATCCTCCCCCCGCTCCTCCTCCGGCGAGTCCTCATCTCGTCTGGGCTCCTGTGCCCGTGCCCTATCTGCCAATATGGCCACCTGGATCGCAATCGATCTAAAATCCCCAGGTGCCCTCAAGCACTCCTGAATCACAGCCGGATCGATGTCTCGCCACCCCTCGTCAGTCACCCCCACCAGCAACCAGTCTAGTAGCACCCGTACAGACTCCAGTGTCCCCTCTGCATCTCGGCGACGCACCTCCCCCCGCCCAGGCAGAGCTGGAACAGCCACAATCCCTCTCCGCGCCACATACCCTGGCGGCGGTCTCGGGCCCACGTCTGCAGATCAACCATTTGTCAGTAACACTATATCAAATGACTATCATACATAAAACTTGACAATGCAATTAAAATATACATACCATCTGGCCCCCATGCCTGTCCCGGCGGCCGTGGTGCCTCTGGATCTCCTGTATAGTCCATATCTCTATATGGAAAATCATCCAGGGTCAACGGTAGCTGGAGCCACTGCAGGTACAGCTCCTGTGTGAAGTATCTCCCAACATCGCCACCACCACCGCGACGCATCATCTCACCCCACCGCACCATCCACGGCTCCTGCACACCTCCCGCTCTGATCGGCACCTGTGGCCGCAGTGTGGGTACCCGCTCCATGAAAAACGCGCATAAAAACGAACCATAGTAGAACCCCTTGCCAAATTCCTTCACCGCGGTCAGCTGCCGCTGCATGCAGGTCAGGAACATCTGGCCCCAAGCATAATACACACCACCCAGTACCCGCTCCACAAGCTGCATCTGGCCCCCAGACACCTTCTCCAGTGACTGGGATCCCAAAACCCGCACCACACATGCTGCCATGGCCCGCACTGCCGGCTCCTGTAAGTCTCTCACCAAGAGTGCATTCCTATGCACCCGAGCCTCTGCCCCACAAAATCGCTCCAGCATATCATCCATATCGATGTCCGCAGACACCTGCAGCTGAGTATCTGCCACCCTGCCTAGACAGGGCAGCCCCGTCAAGAAGTATACATTAGTCAGGGTGAGGTCCACCCTCTCACCCTGCACTGGGAAAGCCTGTATCTCTAACTCCCAGAAACTAACCAGTCGGTTCAGCAGCAACGCTGCTGACCGTATCATAGTTATCTGCGCGAACTTCAGCAGCCCGAACAACCCCAGCATCGATTGTACCCGACGGTCCTCTCGGATGATGACCATAATCTCATCTGGGATCTCCCGCTCCCTCCATAGCACCTGCGGCATCCTGTCAATCACACAATGAAGTCTCGTCAGACTCACGTTGAACTAATAGACCTTCCCACTCATCCAAAAAACTGGAACAGCTCAGTCCCCAACCACGGCTTCCAGGCCTACAGCCGCGGTCTCCGACCGCGGCTGTCAGGCCTACAGCCGCAGTCTTGAACCGCGGCTGTCACACCTAAACCCGCGGTCCCTAACCGCGGCTGTACGGCCTAAACCCACGGTCCCCAACTGCAGCTGTCTTGGTCTAAACCCACAGTCTAAGACCGTAGTTTCGACCCCCTAACCCGCGGTCCACCCCACGTGGACCGTACAAACAAACCCTGGGACCCACTACCCTCCCCCCGAACCCAATTACAATGCAGGTATGAGTTTGACAGAATACTGTATCTCCCGAATCTGAAAACGGCCGATCAGATCGTCCAGAAATGCCACCTCAGCTCTGGTCCACTCTGATCACGAGTCAAATTCAAATAGTACAAATGACACTTGTCATGTTGGGCCCACTTACCATTTATAGTCCGTTGACTTTTTCTTGTTTTGGCTTTTCTGAACCCATACGAAGTCCATTTTTTGAACCGTTTCCACCATTGGAATCAGCCCGACGAGACCATCACGATGGTCACCTCGTCGCATTATTTTTTCTACGTCATTTTTTTTTGCCCATTTTTTAGACACCGCTAGTCGCCTCGGTTTACGCGCCACTTCGGCCGCTCTCCGTTGTTAACACTTTTTATATCACCGGAGTCATTTTTCCAAGCTCGTGATTATGCTTGAGATCATTTCTTGCTCTCACTTGGTACAATTTCAGCATTGTGTCCTGACATCTTGCTGCCTCAATGTACGCGCCACATCGGCCGCCATCAGATTGTTCCATACTTTTTACATGAGCCATCCACTCCTGTCATACTGCAAATGTTCTGTTATTTTGCCACCATTCATTCACCCCGCAAGGAGGCCCACCAGTGTTCTCGCCCACCCTCAGTCCTGGTCATCATAAATGTTCCTTGATTGAACACTTCCTCCTTGCCTGGCCATTAATTCAGAGTCTTCTTATTTTCTTTCACACTCCTTAAAATTGAAAGCAACCACGAGCATGTACTGTCCTGGGCTCGTAAAATCCACATGACAGTACCATTCTATTACTTCAGAGTCTTCTTATTTGCTTTCAGACTCCTTAAAATTGAAAGCAACCACGAGCATGTACTGTCCTGGGCTCGTAAAATCCACATGACAGTACCATTCTATTACTTCAGAGTCTTCTTATTTGCTTTCAGACTCCTTAAAATTGAAAACAACCACGAGCATGAACTGTCCTGGGCTCGTAAAATCCACATGACAGTACCATTTTCTATCCACACTTCTTCTAGGTCCCTAACCCATGAAGAAGTCCCCCCGCACCTCTTGGCGCTATGATCGATCCTCTCGGCAGCACCACCACTAAGGTCGCCTTTGTTCAGAGTATTCTGCAGTCTCCTACCATTTTACCACAGCTTGAGTCTCCCTTAGCTCATTCACCCTCAGATCCTATACCGCTATGATCCCTTTACCACCAGTCAGTCTCATATGCTGCCCGATCATCCCCGCCTTCATACTCTGAACAAAGGAAGTTTGAGTCCACCCACCCTACTTGCCCAGTTTTTTCCCCCAGTTTATCACTCCTGCCATCAGTACTATCACAGTTCATTTTTTCACCTCGCGCTCCTGTCAAGGAAACATCATTGCCTTGATAGTTGCAGGTCTCCCTCTGTCGACGACAACCCCTCTATTCCAGAGGATAGACCCAGAGGCCCCTACGCCTTGGACCCCTCACCATCTGTGGTGGGTGCCTACGGACCATTTTGGGAGAAGTCATCATTGCCTCTCTGAATGGTTGTTTCTCACATGCTCGACTTTAGCACCTTGATCGCATCGTTGAGAATCGCGCAGGATTTAGATCCCTTCCATTATTTGTCGAAGACCCCGGATTTCCCCCGACTCTAGCACATTGGTGAGTCACTTCGGAACGCCCAGTCATATGTTCCTGTGGATGTCCGGGCTGCATTGGTGATTGTATTCGGAAGCCATCCAGTTCCATGCTTCCTCGAGTACCCAGTTCAGTTCCAGATCAGTGTACCATGGCAGGTATGACCGTTGTCACTTTGATCCAGCAGCTCCTCAGTTCCTTTGGAACCACATTCAGTAGCACTGCTGTCATTCCAGTGCATCAGTTGTTCAGCTCAGACATGGTCAGCCCAGCAGTATGTTCCAAATTTGTGTCCCTTCTGGACCCTTATGATATACACAGTGGATCTCTATGTATCCTACAGGTCCCTCTTTTCGGGCCTCACAGTTATTTTTATGTATCTTGATACGAGCATGGGTATGCCTGCCTCGTCCAGATTATCAGATGATTCCTCATCCATTATTGAGGTTATGTACTTTTCATTCCTTGCAGTTGGTTCGAGATCGTGGTTCCGCGCTTCAGTTGGTTCCTTCTCTTCTCCACACCCCAGGAAAAACGAATATGACTTATGATGTCCATCGGCCATACGATGAGCTCCTGCCCTCGCACATCAGGGGGCAACCTGTTAACACCCAAAAAGGGTTCACTACCTCATCTACCCCATTACATGGCTCATTTGTCCATTTTCCTACCATATTTCCATCAAAAAACCCATAAAACCATCTAAAAAGCCTCCAAAAGGCCATAAAACCCTCTTTTCCTCCAAACAAATATCCAAAATTCCTCCAAAAAAACAAAAATCTCCAAAAAGGAAGAAAAAATATAAAATAATGAGGAAAGGGAGGAAAAAACCCTAAACAGCTGAAACCCTAAACAGCAAACCCTAACCCTAAACCGGCACTCCACCACTATAAATAAGTGTTGGAGACCCCTCATTTAAAGATCCACAATCACAAGTATCCTGCCTCTGCCAAAATTGCTCTTGAAACCCTAGCTCACCATTGAGCTACTTTCATCATTGAGAGCCCCTTTTGGCCCATTTCCACCATTGGAGAAAGAGAAGGAACAGCTTGGAGCTCAGAGCCACCTACTCGGACCAGCGCTAAGGGCTTCACCAACCTCCACATTGGAGGTCAGATCAATAAAAAATCATTCTTTACTTTTTGTTGTTTTGCTTCATGAACATGTTTAGATTAGTTTTTATTTCTGTTTAGCACTTTTTATTTTACATTCATTGAACTGCTACTAAGGAATCCATTCTCCTTAGTAGGTGCTCATTCGCACAAGCTAGGGGTAAAACCCTAGCAACAGATTGGTTGTTGGATGGATGATGTGGCTCATGTGTGTAAAGTCTTTGATGTGTCGATGGTGAATCCCATTGCTTGCATTGGATGGTCTTGAGGTTGTTAAGTTCTTGTGGGGTCCTTGAGTCCACAATTGTAGATCTTGATCCTCTTGCATGTGGAGACTTAGGTGTTGGAACCCACATTGATCGTGGTATATTGGAACCCATTTTTATGGGGTCCTTGGTGTCCTTGAAAGTTTAAGTCTTGAACCCACATAAATTTTTTGATGTCCCTTGGACGCTATATGGTCATTGGCATGTAGTAGCCTTATGATCATGCATATGAATCCCATAAGGTGTTGCAAACTAGTGGTGAGGTCTTTGTACCCCTCTTTTGGGGTGTTGGTACTCTTATAGTGATGAAGATATATAGTGGAACCATTGGATATGTTTTTAATGATATGGAGACCTTGAACCATGATGATGTATGGTCCTATTTGTGTTTATATGTATATTTGGATGTAGATGGAGGTGGAGCCCACATATGTTCCTTGATATGTTAAATACTACTTTGAAAAATACTTTGAAACTCTTGTAGTTAGTGGTATGGTCTTTGGCACCCTCATGTGTGGGGTCTTTGATGTCTTGGACATATTGAATAATTTAAGGGTATTAGACCAACAATTTTCAAATAAACCCATCATACAGAGATAGTCCTCGTCAATCCATTTCTGTTGGTATGTAGATCATCTTCTAACTCCTTACGGTTGAAGAGATATGAATTTTTGAAGTTGGGCTACCCCACCCTTTTGGGTGAGCCAACTAAACAAAAGAGATTTTAATTATTTGTAATTTGAATTGCATGTCGGCCCAAGGTAATAATTTTTATCCACAACCTATATAAATAGAATATCAAACATTTCATATTTCCATCATCAATTCTCTTAGGAATTTCGCACACTTTGGAGAAAAGAGCGAAATTTTGTGACGGAAAATTTTCTGGGCATCTTCACAAAAATTGGCATAACTTTCTCATACGAAATCGGAATTACAAAATTTTTGGCTCGCTAGAAATCTTGTTATGAGGGCTGTGTGATGACAAGATATAGAGTTTCTTTTGGTTTTTCTACTTTTTCTCCATCTTGTTATCTTCAATAAGGTATGGTTCATGCTTCATGGTTTCTCTTGTAATGGCACATGTCTCTCATGGAAAGAGTTCATCATTAATCTTAGTATGTGAGGCTATATATTCGTATATCTATTTAAAGTCATTCAATATCTTATGGAGGCTATGGTGATGGTTTCTTGGCATATATCTTGATGTGATATTGATATAGATCTTGATGATTATCTTGGATGTTGTTGGCATAGATCTTGGTGTTTATCTTGATTGTTGTATAAGTGTAGTATTGAATGAGAACTTGACATGTAAGTAGTAGATATTGTGAGTTATTTATTTGATCAAACTAAATGTTTTCTTTGAAAACTAGTTTTACAAGTGTTGATCATTGTGTCTTTGACCTAAGTGGAGTTGGATTGTTAATGACAACCTTTGAGAGTGTTGTAAGTGATTATTTGCTTGATATTTGTTTGATTTGTTGACTTGATTTGAGTAGTGTGAAAAAGATTTTTGTGTCTAAGACTTTATGATATTGATTGAGTTTGACATAGTTGGTTAAGTATTTTATCTTATTGGTTGAGGTTATTTGGTTGAATTATATCATGTTTAATTGTCAAGTATTCCTAGACTGTGATTGAGGTTGGTTGTGGTGTCATTGAGTTGAGTGTGTTTGGAAAAAGTTTGGTTGATAGTATGTGAAGTCTCTTGGTTGCTCAAATGTGTCTTTAACTTGATGAACTAGACCAAGTAAGAAGGGTTGGTTGACTGTCAGAGCACTTGATTAGGTTAACACAGATATATGATTGATTTGGCATAGGTACACAAGCATCTTGGTATAGTTGAGAAATATTGGCACAAGTTGCCTTATGTGCAATTGGTTTGAATCAGACTGGATGAGTTGTATGAGTAGTTGGTTTGACCCAACTGGATTGAGTTTGGTGTGCAAACTCAGATTGACTGAGTTGGTTGATGTGAGAAATAGATTGATTGTACAGGTTGATGAGTATTGTGATACAGTGGACAATGATCGGTTGATGAGTAGTGATCAAATGATGAGCAGTGGTTCATAGTGACAGTGGTTGTGCAATGTGGTATAGGTTGTGCAGTGTGGTACAGATTATGCAGTGTAGCACAAGTGTTTATTAGAAGGTCCGCAGGATCAGTGCAGTTGTGGTTCAGTAGTTTCTATCTTCATATCAGGGTGGCAGGACGGGGCAAGGAAAGGAGGTCATAGCCTCCTTCCGTTTGAATCCAGAAAACTAGGGAGTGGTAACTTCCTTCAGGTCGTAGCCTGTAAATTAGGGGTTCATAGCCTCCTTCCAGTTGAAGTTGGAAAATTGAAGTTTTTGTAATAAGGGGGTTGTTTCCTCCTTCCAGTTATTTCTGGAAAAAATATTTTAAAATGGTTTCCGTGGTTTTCTTCCCAGGACTTGGGTTTCCACGTAAAAATATTGTGTACTGTGTTGCTATGCTTTCTATGTGATGATGATGATATGATGATGATAACAATGTTGGTGATGATATAATGATAATGTGATAATGCAGAATATTGAATAAGTTGTTGATTATAAAAGTTGAAAAAGTAATAAAGACTGCACACACAGATTCACCCCCCCTCTCTGTGTTCCTGGTGTGTCCAACAATTGGTATTAGAGTGGGTCCTTCAGAGAAAGCCTTATCAGCTTGAAGGAGATCTTTAAAACACCATGGGGTTCTTGGTGAACGGAGTACCATTTTCATGTGAGTCAAATTATTAATTGATCTGGAAAATGAGAATGCAGGCTTATCTTGAGGCAATTGGTGTATGGAAGTAAGTTGTTACTGGATATACAGCTCCAAAGAAAGTGAAAACATCAGCTCAGAAAGAAGAAAAGAAAAATAATTCTATGGATATGGAAGCCATCCTTGAAGGCCTAGCAGATATCCAAAAGAAGAATATAGGGAAGTGCATCTCAGCTAAGGAACTATAGCTCAAATTAAAGCAATAATACTCCAATAAAGAAGAGGAAGCAGAGGTTATGGAATTAATGCTTGAAGATATATCAAATCTCCAAAAGGAGAAAATAGGAAAGTGCAACTCAGCTGAAGAATTGCCGTTCAAAATAAATCAGCTAAATGAAGAACAAGAAGCAGAAGATAGGTCAATACAAGATCCAGGTTTGTATGAGGGTATGTTCCCTAAACACTCTGTTTGTAATTATTTTAAAGATATATGTTTATCAGGTATAGAAAATAAGAGCTATTCTGAATTAATTGAATGCAACACTTCAGATTATGATGAAAATCCTTTCTCTCTGATGAGTAATATAAATTTAGCTAATATTATGATAGACAAGAAATTACTAATGTTTTGCAAGAAGTGAAAAATCTATGTGAACAGAAACAGGTATTGCAAGAGCAATTGGACAAAGCCGAGAAGAAGATCAAGAAGAATCTAAGAAGGCCACACAGACCATAATTAATATGAAACTCCAAATTGAAGAAGCTACCAAAATCAAAGAAGCCATATCCAAATCTTTGAAAGACAAACTTGAGAATTCAACTACAGAAATTGAAAAGCACTCGGAATAAATTGTCAAGCTCAAAAGACTACTAGAAGATAAGGAAAAAGAATTGATCTGCAAGATACAAGACAAAGACAATGAGATAAGTTCTTATAAGGCTAAATAAATATTAGAAGAGAAGTTAAGAAGAAAACAAGAACTTGAAATAAAATCCTTGAAGGTAGAGTTACGAAAGGTATGTCTGACAAACTTTGAATTTGAAAAGGACCTTTCAGAACTGAGAAAGGAGAATCCTATACTACAAGTTTAACTGCAAAAATTCCATGATGATGATCAGAATTCAAAAGGAAAGATGGAGGACAATATATTTTCTCTCAACAAATAGGTAGAAGAAGTCAAGAAGATAGAAGAATATCTAACAAGACAACTCCAAGAAAGATATAAATTTTTCAAAAGAAATAATTGAAGATCCTCTCCTTGAGGGAAGACCTGGACAAAACAACTACTTAGTTAAAGACAAATTCGAAGATCGAGAAGAACATTGAAGAAAGTAAAATCTCTATAGTAAAAGAAGAAAAGGCTAATAGTAATACATGTATTCTTATAAGATCCCATGATCAGCAAGAATCAAGAGAATTTACTACTCAAAGATATTTTATAAGGTTCCATGGTCACTGCTACAAGTGTTACAACTATGGTCACAAAGCCATTCATTGCAGAGCTCATGACAGAATCACTCCAGAAAGAAATAAAAGTACATTTTTGGTTCAGTGTTACAATTGTTATCATTATTGTCATTTTGCAAAACATTGTAGGGTGTAGGGATAGGTTAAAGTTTGGAAAAGAAAGCAAGTTCAATCGAATGACATGAACAACCATCATCCTACCAAAGTATGGAGAATAAAGTGATTAGATCAAAATAGAAATGATGAAAATATTGGGAAAGACCCAATGCCATTTTGAATACTATTGCCTAGTGATATGAAGTGTACAAAGAATGTGTAAAAGGAGATATGTACCTGATTATCATATTTGAGTATCGTATAGTAGTTGGTTCCAGAAGTATCTGTGTAGCAAAATACAAGTCCATCAAATAAGCATCAATGCTCAATGATAAGGGAAGAACTAGTGCCAAAAGAAGTTTTTGTTGTCATTAATCCAAAGAGGAAGAAAAGTTGAAAAGGAAGAGAAGTTGATGACAGGGGGAGCATGGCCTAAGGGGGAGCATTCCCTAAGGGAGAGTAGTATGGTCAAAGAATAGTCCCTTTTCCATTGATGCCAAAGGGGGAGAGAATTTTTGTTGACAAGGGAGCTTGTTCTGCCAGAGGAGTTATGGTGTTGTCATCAATGACAAAGGGGGAGATTGTTGATTAATTTTTCATTGATGCCAATAGTGTATGGTCATTGATGCCAACTATTGAGTCCATGGTGCCCCTTGTGGAGCCCCTAAGGGTTAGTGTTTATTTTTTGGTTGTTTGTGCAAGAGGATCCCTTTTGACCTTGTCCAATCCCAAGCTTGAAGCCCTTGGAGGCCTTGGAAAAATGAAAAAATCCTTGGTTACCCATTGACTTGCTCAAGTGCCCCTAATTTTTATCTTGGTCCCATTTGAGTCCATTTTCGAGTTCCTTACTCATGGTTGATATTTGGTTACTAGTCTTTGTGCTACTTGTTATGCTTGTACTTGTTTTAGTCTCTTGATTGGTTGTTGGATGGATTATGTGGCTCATGTGTGTAAAGTATTTAATGTGTCGATGGTGAATCCCATTGCTTGCATTGGATGGTCTTGAGGTTGTTAAGTTCTTGTGGGGTCCTTGAGTCCATAATCTTAGATCTTGATCCTCTTGCATGTGGAGACTTAGGTGTTGGAACCCACACTAATGGTGGTATATTGGAACCCATTCTTATGGGGTCCTTGGTGTCCTTGAAAGTTTAAGTCTTGAAACCACATAAATGTTTTGATGTCCCTTGGATGCTATATGGTCATTTCCATGTAGTATCCTTATGATCGTGCATATGAAGCCCATAAGGTGTTGCAAACTAGTGGTTGTTAAATTTTCATATGCTAAGCTAGATCATTAGTATTTCATATGCTAAGCAATGAAAAACTCAAAAGGTATACATTGTTTATTCAGTATTGCATAATTGATAAGGGAAAAACACCTTGAAATGGTCAGACTAATGTTTTTGTCTAAAGAAGACAATTCCTTTACAAAAAAGAAGGTCGTTCTAGTACATTTATTACAACTTCCTTGAAGGGGTATAAACAAGTGGTAAAAAAAATAAAAGGGCCATGAAAGCTTGAATGGAATTTTGAACTCTGAATAAGAACAAGTATCTTGTTCATCATTGGCGGCTCACTGAAAGTCCAACTAGGTGCAACCTAGTTGGTAACACCTCCTTCAACCTTCAGATGAAATGGGAAAAGGAAAATATGCAAGATGGATCCCGAACAAAACTCAGTGTAGAAGAGTAGAAATGCCAATCATCATATCATCAAATCATTTACAAGATACACATATGAGTAATCCTAGACAAAATCTCTTTATTCAAATTTCAATGCAAAATCTCATGAATTACAATGTGGGGGTCACCTCTCTTAAATAGTTTAGAGAGACGTAAACCCTAACTCACTTTTACATCCAAAGGTTGAGATTAAAACATCATCAACGGTGGAGATAAAAAATGCATAGATCATAACATGGATCAAGTGACTAAGGCAAATAGGGGACACACTTTACTCAAGGATGCCTATCCTAGGTGAAAGTCACAACATAACATAAGATATGACATGATATTACATAGGAGTGGGTCACTAGGGGCTTAATTCATCCTAGGCCCCTTTACAACTTCATAATACAAGATCTAACATTGAAATACATCAATGGCCAAGTTGAGGGGGCACCCCTTGGGGGGTTTTCCTCACTAGACAAGCCAATATAAAATAATGCAGACATCTGCTAACTGAAAACTATTGGAGTAGTATTTGAGATGATGAAACACATTATCTGCCAATTTTCCAAGCCATTTCCTTGACCCAAGATGCCAAATCAATTTTTTCGTTGATTTTTCTAGTTCATTTTTGCTGGTACAATCTCTGGAAAATGATAAATCCACCATAGCTCTTCCAGAGTGCAAACTGGGGAAAATTAACTGCTCTACATAGAAGAATGGTATAAGTGACTACTCATACCCCCTGGAACACTACTCTGCTCTAGGAGAACCAATCATACTACTATCTAGAATAAAATTTGATCATTTGGCCAATAATTAAGTGATAATAATCACTTATCAGGTGAACAGGGGCCAAACTCTCAAAACTGAAACCCCAGTATTGGTCATGGGCATGTCTAAACAAATATAGATCATGTTTCTTTTTTGAGTCATTTCCCTGGGAACCGTGATTGACATGGTCAACTGAGTTGACCAGGTCAAAGTACCCAAAATCAAAGTGAGATACTGTATCAATATGATCCTACAACCATCCAAGGTAAGAAATGCTCCAATGGTGTATATCAAAACCCAACTTAAATCCGTTATTCATAATCATGGTGACAAATAATAATAATACTAATAAGATATACCTGTGCTTCTGAAGAATCTTAGAACTTTCTAGAAGTATGTTTGTTCATGACATACTTACAAAGGTTAAACAATTTGCTACAGATGGGTGAGGATGGAAGAACAAGGTTAAGGAAAAGGGGAATAAATTTAAACTAAATTTGACTCAGTGATCTATCTGAATGATGAATAATACACTCAACCAAGGTGACATGTGTATGTCAGATAACAATAGGGAGTGGGAGTGTCTCACAGATGGATAAAGTACTTGGATATGCTTCCCTTGGACCCGAACAAGTTTTTCTTTGCACCTTATTTGCACCATAGGTCAACCTTCAAAGGCAGGTTCCCTGGAAGCCTTCTAGGCTCCAGTAATGACAAAGACCCAACCTTTGCAAGCTAGTCTCACCCTGATGCCCTGTGGGGGCACATGATCTGAACACTATACAAGCAGTGAGTTCTCATCCTTTGACCATTAACCTTTTCAAATCACTTTACATTTCACAAGATATTATCCAGCCTATAAGAGCAAGTGGCCTAGAAATCCTTCTAGGCTCCAATAAATTACTAATGCCTAGATCCACTACTAGCAAGAAGTCCATATCCTCGATAGGTTTTCCTCTCTTCGCCGCCCTTGTGGAGGGCAGATTGAGCCTTACATTATACAATGAATGAGTGCTCAAACCCTTGACCACTGACTACCTTTTAAACATTTATAACTTTTTACATCCTATAGATATAACTTTTATGTGTTCCGATGCTTTAGTGTTTAACCTCATCATAATGATGGAGCACTTGCTTTGAGAACTAAAGGTGAACTAACCTGTGAACCCATCCACACTGACCAAACCACATACTTCATAGCCAAAGACACAAATAACATGGAGTCTATCATACATAGGGTTCACAATGGGGAAAAGGATCTGCAATCCCACAAGCCTCAGTCAGTCTAAGTCATGGGATAAAAATGAATGTGGATGAATAGGGAAAAATGACATGGAACCATCCTAGCACCAAGGTTTAGAATTTGTACAAGCATGGCATGAGCAACATTTTTCACATCAAATTCCTCAATTAATCATAACATAGGTTAAAGCACAATAGATATAGGCATAGGTCACCATAATCATCCTAACATGATAAGCATAGGTATGTAGCATTCATCATAGAGAAAAATCAAACCATGAAAGTGTATACCTGGTCTCACCATATATACCTGTCTCCACCTGATAAGCTACTCTATAACTGTATGTACCAACTTTGATCTGTTGCTCTGCTATAATGAACTAGATGGTCACCAAAAACATCTCAATGGACCCCTAAATCTCAATCCTGGCAAGGAAAATCTGATGAAAAAGGCTCTGGTACAATTGAAGCTGTGAAAATCAATGCTAATACCCCATGTAAAAAGTAGCCTGAAATAGAATTAGAGACAAGTATGTATGTTGCATCATGGTAGCCCAGCTGAAGAATTTATGTGTGATAACACTTTCCTTTGGGTAACACTCACTCCTTTACATGAAGAAATCCCACAAGAAGTAAGGCCCAACAAATGGCCCTTAACTCAGTAGTATGTGCTCTTAAACTCAATCTTGCAAAAATTTCAAGTCCAAGACACATTGCCTCCCCCACCTAGCTTTGCTCGATGCCCTTCTTTCCTAGTCACATACCTCCACAAAGGATATTTTTTCTCTTGGGCTTGTTGTCTTTCTAAAACAGGGTTCAAGGGAGCATGAGCTCCACTAGAAGCAGATGGAGAAAAAGCAGGGGGAGTAGAAGAGCTTATGTTTGGAGGAATAGAAGGCGAGAAAATAGATGGGGCATTTCTGCCTTTCCTTTTCCCTTTAGCTCCTTCCCTAGCTGAATGAGACATTGTTCTTCTTGTTTGATGGTTAAGCTTGCAATCCAGTTCCACCCAACCAAATCCACCTTCAATGGACTTTGAAACCCTTCCCAAGCCTTCAAATATTCTTCACTTGCAAAAAAAACAATTGTTTGAGCTCTCTCCACAAGTGCAAATGACAAAATAAAAATCAAAAATCGTTTTTAAGGAGGGCCCACACGTCCTTCTCCTGATTTGTGTGTCCTGTTTCTGGGACACACGTTGACAGTCCCGGGACACACATGTCTGAACACGAGACACGTTGTAGAGACATGTCAAACAATCTTTGTCAGTGTTTCTATTTCTGGCATAGGACACACATCCCTATTCTAGCATGTCTGGTTTCTTAGGTTAAAATTTATTCTCTCAAGCACGGCATCCAAGAAAGGCCTCCGAATGTAAATCCTCAAGCATGACATCCAGGATCTTGATTCACACATTGGTTATTTATTTAACCACGCGGTTTTCTCTGTTCTTGGACTAAACATATCATCCACCAAATCCACAAATTGGAGAGTGTTACCGCCTAATATGCACCTCTAGGTAATAAAAGTATTAAACTCATTGGACGCGGCCTTGGGGGAAAGCCTCGAGTCGGGTTACTATCACCTTAACACTTGACTCCTTTGTTTAGGCCATATCCTAAACAAAGCCAAGGGGGGTAGACCCTAATAAAATAATGTAAGGATGAATGGTTAAAGCAACTTGAGAGTTAATTTGAAAATTTTGGAAATGATTGAATTCTGGTTGCTTATTATGGTTTGTGTCAGTGCTTGTTGGGTTGTTGTTTTTTTTATCTGGATTGAGTTCTCTTATATGATCATAAATATAATATGAATGGTTATTGTTGGATTATGGTATTTGTTATCTTGTTTTGATTTTATGAAATGTTCTTACAGGAGTCTCTATTTAATGCACCTGAATGCACATATGGATAGAAAATGGATATTCGAGAATGTTTCTGCTTTTTTCTGAAATTACTGATACAAAGTTGGAAGATGGTTTTTTAGAAAATATGCTTTGTCTTTTGAAATCACTAGATTCTATTTTGTGGTTTTAAAATATTTATAGAGTTTAGGTTTCATTAAGGTGTTGTTTATGAATAGTTTTGGACCAGCATTTTCGTGTTATAAAAGATATGATATTATAGGCATCTAATGAATGTAACTCTATTTTCATTAATATTGTTATGTTTTTTTAGTGGAAAAGAAAATTAAAGTCCAGTGCCAAATAATATAAATATTTTTTTCTAAAAATGCACAACTTTTAGTAGAATTATTCTTAGAAAAAGGTTTTAGAATGGAGTTGTGATCCCTTGCCTCACAAAACCCTATTCTTGAAGGTCACCTCCAGTTTACCTCCTATGATTGATGCGCCCTCTACAACTGTGTTGATGATATGATCAAGTTATGAGGACCTATACAATGCAAACATCCATGGCTAGGTAGAACCTATTGAGGAGGCACTCCTATCTGTCAATGGGGCTCATTAATATGCCAGTTCACCATCCCTGGTTGTTTTTCCCCTTGAGGCTGAGCTCTGGATGCATCCCAGTGATTGTGAGTCCCCTCTTAATGGAAACTATGACCAGGAGGAAATTGAAGAGGAGTCGCTTCTCTTGGTCAGTGGGGCATCTTAGGCTGCCATTTTTCCTACGACCTCTATTCCAAGGAACTCAATATGCTTTGAACTATATTCTACCTTTCAGGATCTTCTATATTCTTTTACACAATCGCATCAGAACAAGTCGATCTCCTGCTAGGAAAAATCCAAGTCTTGACCGATATTTAAAGTAGCTCCATGTGTACTCTCTTTAAGGGCCATTTTATTCAAATGGGGGCTTAGCTAGAAGATTATGGTATATCCAAATATGGAACCATCTCTCTCATCTTGAGCTTAAGAGGTGGAGACGAGGATGCCTTAGTGTTATCTTCTTCCCTGCAACGTTCCTTCAAAGATGGCGTAAGACGAGAGACCCTAGAGCTACAAGGCCAAAGGCATTGTTAGGTTCAATCTACATAGTGGAACAATCGAAAGATACACCTACAATATAGATGGAATACTCTCATTCCATTATCAATGGAGATAACTTCAGCCAAACAACCCTCATTTGCATATTCAACAGGCTTTGTCCATCTTGTTCTAGATTAAAGGAGTGGATTAAGCAATCCTAGGTTGTGGAGCACGAGTTGATTATGTGCTCCAAGGGGTTCCTCATTGTTCACTTCTTTTGAGAGGAGGATTGTGATCAAGTCATCGAGAAATAGCCATTGTTTTGTAGAAACTCAGGGATGTCTAAGCAATGATGGTTCCTTGATTTTGATCGTTTATCAGTCTTAGCAATGGTCATGCTAATATCAGTAAGAATTATGAATATTACCTTACATATTTTGTCTTTATGTTATTTTAGTACCATTGGCGACCCCTTGGGAAGGTTAATCAAGAGCGATAGAGACAAAATTTCAAAAGGCCTAGCCACATTTTCATTTTCTCAAATTTGTGTTGAGATGGATCTTAGCAAAGGGATTCCATATAAGATCTTTATCGAATGGGGTGGTTCTAAACCCCACTTGTGGCTCATCGATTATGAGAAAACAACCTTTAGATGTATATCATGTGAACAACCAGGGCACCCACAGGGGGTTTGTCCCTAGCCCCAGTTCCTTTTGTGAAAATACATTCGAAATGATGGTAGGATGGAAATAATCATAAGAATAACTCAACATCTCATCCATATGGATATGTTCCTACGAATCCATCACGCGCTGATCATCCACAACCAGGGCCTTCTTTAGGGTCGTAACAACCCCCAAAGTTATATCTACCCCCAAAAGCCCCTGAAAAGGCCCTTGTTTGTGAATAATTGCATTATATGCCTCTATAGTTACAACTTCATTCTCTAGTGGCCAAAAAATACCTCATGAGACAAATAGTTTAGATAGTGACAAGGAAACAAACCTTGTCCAGAGGTAGAATGTTTCTAAAAGCTCATCGCTTTAATTGGTCTTAGTTGCAAATTCAACTGCTCAGGATAATTCAAGAGAGTGGATTGATGTTCGGAGGAAGAGAAAGGATCATCATCGGTCTACTCAGTGACCAGATCTCTTGCTTGAAGGTTGTGTTTGGTGATAGTTATATTAGTTGGTTTAGTGTTGGATAATTTGTTTTCTATTGACCTATTTCATGGTGGGATTATCTGTGTATTAGTATGTAACTACTTCTTTGATTAATAAAAGATTCCTCATCTTACTACAAAAAATACTTTAGTAGAATATAAATAAGTTTTCTAAATATGCATAACTTTTAGTACACAATGTTATCGCATTATAAGAGGAATACAGAAATTGACTCAAAATAATTCAAATAATAAAAAATATTTATTGTGTCTTCAAGTTTTTTTTTTTTAACAGAAACGGAAAAGAGATATATATAAAAGTAGTTGTGCACAGCCATTCAATACAAACAAGGTGAGCCAGAGTATCTGTGCTTAACAGAGAAGTAGCACAATGGGGCTATCCACTGTGTTTCCTTAAACACTTCAAAATGAGTTTGTTCAAAACTTTTAAAGCCGAGGGTTGTATAAACCCTTGCATACTGATTGCATAAGAAAAAACAAAAAAACATTTAAACAGAGCTAGACAGAATAAAGCTAAGGATTGCCTCTTGGCTGTAGTGACTGATTCCTCCTCCATTGGAAGCACAACATCATCAGAGGCTGCATGGACTCAGCTGCTCTGATTCATGGAGATGAATTTCTGAAGGTCCTCTTGAATCTTGTCTACCTTTCCCAATAATTCATGAAGACTGCTCTCGTTGTCATCAATGCGAGAGTCGTGGTTGCTGATCTGAAGCGAGGTATAACTGACTATGTCCTCCATCTTTTTAACCATCTGAGCCATCTCTCTGTTGTCCATTACGCTGATGGATAGCAGTTCGTACAAACTCCTTAAGTTCTTCTTGATATCCATAAACCCCGCGTTTTCACCATGCTGGGCCATTTCACCAGCTTCTGTCAATAAGGAGATACAAGGGAACTGATTCTGAATAGAATGAACAGGACTTGAAGGGGCGAAAGTGCTATTAAAGCAGGCTCGAAGCACAAGAAGCTCCTTGAACAACAGAAGAATGTTTTTTCCACAGGCCAAGGTGCCCACTTCTCCCTCTTTCCACCCTGTACACCTGCAACTGATAACCGAGTTGTTTCCCCAAGTGCCGAAGAGGTAGCCTGAACTAGAAAAAACTATCTGCGATATTGAAAGGGAGGCACACGAGCATGGGGAAAAGGCTGCAAGAGCCACCCTTTCTTTCACGACTGAGCGAGTAAAGGGAATGACCTGCCACGGGAGGCCTTGAATGCTCCCTTCTCCTATGCCTGAAATGATATTCAGAAGAAAACGTAGTGCATCGAAAGAACCAGGGCCGAAAGAGAAAAAGAAGTGAGGTTACATATTGCTTCCAACAGAAGCCATAGTGAAAGCCGAGTTGAAATCTTGAGCGTGCGAGGGGGAAGTGCTTAACTCCCCGAATTGAAGAGCTTTTAATACCAGAGCTTTCAAGAAATGAGGGTGGGAGCGAAGGGACCACGCGGCAGTGGAAGAAGGAAAGGGAGGACAGAGCAATAAAGGTGAGAAGACGGTGAAGATAAAGCAGAGGGCTATGAAGGACGAGAGGGAGGGATAAGGAATGAAAAATGAGAGAAGAAAGGAAGGGGGGAGAAGGAAAAGGGGGGGGGCAAAGAACGAGGAAGGGGAGAAGGGAGAAGCAAGGAGACTAGGGATGAAATGAGGGGGAGAAAGATTCTTTTTTCCATGAATTTGGATATTGAAGGGCCGAAAAGGGGACTTCCAGCGCCGGATATTAAGGGATAAATTTGAGAGTGGGGCGATTTCCATCCTGTCTATACTGTCCTTATGAGAGAGAGACTCCCCCATTAGCCAGACTATCAGCAGCTGAGTTAATGTGCCGGAGGATATGATATGCTTCGTAGCCGCTGGACATAAGAAGCTTGGCTTTTTCATAAAGACGCCGACATTTGACGGCTCCCGTATTGTATCCATTGATTAATTTATATATGGCATGCCTAGAATCCCCAATGATCAAGGCCTTACGAATTTTCTTATCTTTGAGAATGTGGAGGCTCTGGAGAAGATCCATCCACTCAGCTTCATTGTTGGATCTGATGTCGAGTCCCCACTCAAATGTATGTTCCACATGTCCTCTGGGATTCAGAATAATCCCCCCCGCACCTGCCTCCCCATATTGTGTCTTCAAGTTATTAATTGATCTATTTTCTCCAATTATTATCTTTTGCATTGTTAATATCTATAATTTTTAAAATATTTTTCATTGTTAATTTTTATAATAAAAAAAATTATGAGATACATTATGCACTTTTTATTTTAATACTTGTAACAATTCACTAAGTTAGAAAGTTTTATTTTTAAAATTTATTAAAGATCTCATTTTCTAAAATTTCACACAAAATCACTCATTTTGATACCAAGATTTGTCCACAAAACATATTCAATATTAGACACAACATTTACAAACAAGATAAATAGGAGTTTAAAAGTTCACTTGGATTGTTTAGTCTCTAGAAATGCAATTAGACATTCAATGCTAAGGTAAACTAAGAGTGCTAATATTTATAGTCATACAAAATGTCAAGAATTCCAATTATACATTTCATAAGGAAAATCTAATATGTGTTTGACAAATAGTGTATAATGGAAAGATCCAAACATTTCACAACTCTTAATAGTTCATTTAATTTGTGGGCATTTTGGAACATACATTATGCTTCGTTAGTTGAAACTAACAATAAGTTTAGAAATTGTATTCATCATGAAATCGACTCATTGAAATTGTAGATGATAGAAAAGCATTGGATTGATGAGATATTGATGTCCATTATGGGTTTATGTAGATTTTGGGAAGAGGCTCTAAATGAAAGGCTAAGCATCTAAGCGGGCCACATGTTGTTTTAATATTAAGAACATCACAAAGCTGATTGATATCATTGTTAAATGAATCATTCGAGGCTTAAAACTTTGAAGCAAAATTTGCTTTATTGATCACTATTTGTGAAATTATACCAAACATGACCCTAAGTGTTAGAAATTAACAATATTTGGATCATGGAAGTGAAAAAATAGTAGTAGTAGTTTTGTGCATGTGTGTGAACTTTGTTTTGTATTTTTTTTAATAATTATTCATTTTTTGTTATTTTAATTTGTAAACCTAAAATGCAGGGACTAAGTTGTATATAGCTCTTGTTTACTTTTAGCTTCCTTTACTTGTTTACTTTCAACTTCAACTACTTGTTTACTTTAGCATCACCCTCGTGGTTAATTTTTATTTTTCCTAAAATACTTTTATTTATCTATTTTAATTAACAATTTATTTTTTTCATAGTTAATTTTTGTGAGTTAAACAAGTCATGTATATTTTAGTTTACTTTATTTGATGTGATAGTTAATTTATACTTCTTGTTTTCTTAGATTGCTTGTCATCATTTTGCAATTACTTAATTCTCTCTTTTGTTTGTTTTCTTGTTTCCTTATGACATGCATGACCTCTATGCAACACCTTTCCACCCATGGAATCAACAATAATTAACAATCACATCTTCACATTATCTTATCTCCCTTAAGATACAACTATGATTTGCGACGTTGTTGTTCTATTGCTTATTTATTTTTAACATTGTCTACGTATTTATTGTTGTATTGCTTACCTACTTGATCACTTGCTTAGTATACTATTTTATTAACTTAGATTAGAAAAGTTACATTACTTTCTTTCTTTAGACTTAGTTTACAATAGCCAATGTGTGGTCATGACTATATCAAACTATTAGGGATTGCCTCATTGGTTTTTTCTCTATTTTCCCTTTGTCGGTTTTCCTTTCTTACTGACATGCTTTGCACTTCCTTTTTTGATAGATTCACTACCATTTATTCACCTTTTATGTCATAGAGATATCAAGTGACATGTGCTCCCTCTTACGGTTTTACAACGTTCCATCTATCCTTTTATATGGTGCTTAAATTAATGGGGGTAAATGTAGTTCCATCTAACGACTAGTTTGTGTTGGCTTTCACTAATTTCCACACCTCGTTGATTCAATGTTCTATGCAACTTATTATTCCCTCACATTATGATTCAAGATAGGCCACATGTGGGCCACATTGAGCAAATGAATTATAACATGTAATTAATCCACTAGACAAGAAATTTGACTAGTTAGTTAAATCAAACCCTTAGATGAACCTTTTGTCCTATGGCCTTCTTTCCACATTCTTCCTTGGGTGTTTTTTCTTAAAAGATTGCATTCATATTGTTTTCCCTATAGGTTCACTCCATGATAGGTACCATCACTTTTAATTGTGTTTTTTAGGGCCAAGTTAACTGTGACCAATTGATTGACCCTTTGTCCTTTTTATTGGCCTATTTTTTCTCAGTTCATACTCATTCTACATGTATTTTGTGTTGTTTATCATTTATCAAGGTTTGTCTGTTATAAATTTAGCCTTTACCTCTATGTTTCAAGACTTTTCCTTGCATCCCTTTGGCCTAGTACACATTTGTATCTTCCATGGGTATTTTTTTCTCAATATTGACAAAATTTACCTCTCCTTTGTGCATGTTTATGAGATATTGCTCTCCAATAGATGATATTCTAAATCCGCTTCATGGCCAAAGAGACTTGCAATGTATTTTACCCATGAATCGGAATTGGAATATCATCTATTATATTGTTCCTCAAGGATTATGTTGCATTGTGACATCCATAAAGGGATATGTTGATTGCAATGTGCTTCAATGGTTATGTGATATTATAACATTCATGTTGATTAATTTATATCGAATTGCTACATTACTTATGTTGACCATAGTTGACTGTCCAATAAAAAAGAATCATACAATCCATCCATTTAATAAGCTTCTTAAGTTTGAATTTCATTAAAAGGTTTTTTAATCACTATAATAAATACTTTAAAAAACTTTATTTTAAAATGGTGTGATTTAATATCTTAAAAGTTTCCAATATACAAAACATAAATGACATCAAACAAATTAAACAAAATCTCAAAAAGCATAAAAGACTGAAAACATCAATGTGTGACAATCATAATTGTTCATTGGGATCCAGGGCATACTTAAACATTGTGGTGCACTAACTATTATGTATCTCATTAAATAAAAAAATTCAATTAGAAAGTAACTTAAAATTTCTCATTTTCTTGATTTATATTATTTAAAATGTATTTTATAAATTGTATTAATAATATAACAAATTAGAGGAGTGTCCAAGCTCAATTGAATGTTGTACAAATGTGGTGGAGGCATTCTAGTTGTGGGTAGATCGTTATGTCATCTATTTTTCGAGTTGATCCCAACATAAGATTGGAGTTGATCCGAACATAAGCGTAGCTTGGCTCGTTAAAAAAATAAAAATTTATTAATTAAAAGGTTCATTAACATTTTATGAATAATTAATTAATAATAATTTGATTTTAAAAACCATTTAATTTTAAAAACTAACATAGCTTAGCTCGTAAAAAAATAAAAAATTATTAATTAAAAAGTTCATTAACATTTTCTCAATAAATGAATTAATAATAACTTGATTCTACAAACCATTTAAATTTAAAAACTAACCTATTATTTAATCACTCTATTTTCATTTTACCTTTACCATTTAAGCATATATATATTTAGACTATACATGGAGAAAATGAATTAATAATAACTTGATTCTACAAACCATTTAAATTTAAAAACTAACCTATTATTTAATCACTCTATTTTCATTTTACCTTTACCATTTAAGCATATATATATTTAGACTATACATGGTATCATCATCGTCACACATTCAATGGCGACCATTATGTATTATGTGTTCATTTGTTATTTTATTTTCTCACACGTGCTTTCATTTTTATTATAATTACGTCGATAGACGTTTTTATTTGATATTTAGGGTGGATTACGACCTATGTTTTTTCATCTAGGGATGAGGAAAAGGCAAGTGTATTGTCGAGATTGATTTTATGGTAGTCGTTCAAAATTCAAAATGAACAATTATAAGAAAAATGATTATAAAAAATAACGGTTAGCTAGCCAATGAATGGATAACTGGTAGCAATTCATGGATAACTCATAGTTGACGAATAGATAACCAATAGTTCATGGCAGATAACTAGAAGAATGTGGGATAAAAAGAAAAAGAATATAAAAATAATTGATAGTTGATAAATGGATAACATGAAAAATGTCGGTGATAACATGTAGCTAGGCGTGGATAACTCACAAGGTCAGTGATAACATGTAGCTGGGTATGGATAACTAACACTTGAACTCGTTTAATAAGAAGAATATGAGGAATAAACAAAAATACAAACTCTCTTACATTCCATAACTGCCTCTTAACCATTTGATCCCTATCGACCTGATCCAACCACGAACTATGTGTGTAACACCCCGATTTTGACCCCATTTGCATTAAATGTATGTGATTTATATATTGTATTTAATCATGGTGTGGAGCTAAAGACAAAATCCCCACCATTGATTTAGTGTTTTATGTTTCCGCGATTAAAATCGATGCCGATGGTATTTTTGTGCTAGCCGACACATTTTAATTTTGGACATCATGTAAATATGCAATTTAATTAAAAAAACCCACAACCAGCTATGTCAATGCAACAATAATGAGATGGGGGCATGATTTCCCAAGGATAAGGCGGGGGGGGGTATTCAAACCTTTGGGCCAATGGGGAAAAGCCAAATGTCAAAGGGAGAACCCATCAAACTGTCAACTACCCTTCTTGTCTTACTCACCCAATCATTTATTACTGCCAGAAATTGGTTGAGTTGGTTATTGCATGGGATGGGCAAGGTATGACAGCCCAAATTCGAATTGGAGAAGCCATCAGTTTTTGGGAAACACGACTTTGACTTATGGGGAAAGTTATTACCCAAAAATGTTGCCCATTCCCTCATGCATTCACGTTGTTGTCTTCCCCACATTTTTGGAGCTCCTGGCATTCTACATTCACGTTTTTTGCAGTGTTCTTCATTTTTCCCAGGGATGGGAAGTGTTTTTGTTAATGTTCAGTGATTGAGACCACTCCTAGGCATTTTTGCGTTGTTTCCACATCTCCACGGTTGGCGAATTTTGTGTTTTCAGTGTTGTACAACCAATGGGGGACAGAGCCACGGATTTAGGGACTGAGGGAGCCGTTTTTCCCCACATAAAGCCATAGAATGATTCTGGAAATCGAATTTCTCTCCCATGGTCATTTTCCCCCATGTGCAAATTTATTTTTGGCTCCCAAGTCGTTTTTCATCATGCCCAGAACTATAATTGTTGTGTATGCATATTTTGTTTGGTCTCTGATCTGGTTTGGGAGTGGAAATGGGGTCTGATTAGCTTGATAACCTAGTGTGAGAAGGAACCTCACAGATAGATCTAGGGGGGTGGTTTTCTTCTTTGCACACCCTGAATTGCACTTGAAGGGAAGGCATAGCATGAGGGTCTGTGTAGCAGAGAAGGGGATGCTTCCTTGTGTTGGGTGTGTAGATGTTTTAGAAGTCTGGCTAGATCTGGTGCAGGTGTCCATAGCTCTGGTGTTGAGCTCACTAGCTTAGCAGTCAACCTTTCCAGCTCCTTTGCCACTTGATAAACCCAACTATGTTGGCTTGGCTGAGTTTTTGTTGTACCCTTGGCTATGTGTGAGTCTACTAGTGTTCCCTTATTCCTTGTGGGAATCATGCCCAGCTCAGGGGTGGTTGCGTTGCTGAGAGATTGATGAGCACACTGGCCTATGGTTGGGTGGAACGTGTCGAGCACCTGACATGCAAGTATCTTACTACCAACATACAGAGTGTACAATATTTATTGTCAACCCGGGAAAGTCTTGTGTTTCAAAGGATAAAATGTACAGTATATACTTAAACACAAAGTCACTGCAATTGAACACTACTATCCTCTATCAACTATGCTCATCCCAAGAGTCTGTGTAATCCCATTTATCTTCTAAGTACTACAATCATAATTACTTTCTGCTATGCATTAAGGAAAGATAACAAGGATTCAAATTACAATTGTAGATGAAAGGAAATCCTATTCACATCCCTAAATGATTAATTCACATATTCAATCTGATTACTCTAGAAAGCCACAAGCATAAATTGAATATTAATCTAGGAATTCAATTGCAGAAGATTGAGTTCAGCTACTTTAAGAAATTGAAATGCAGGAATGAAATTCAACAGTCATAACAATAAAGACAAGTTGCAAAGACTCATGGGACAACAACTAAGGTTGTAGGATGAACAGAGCTGTGTACAACTACCACACAAATTGCATGAAAGATAATTATCTACTCAGTCGACTGTCACCTTATACACTATAGAGCTCCAAGGAATGTAACCACACTGTAAATCCACACTCACTACAGCTGCTTGCGAAAGAAATAGAATTAACAGGACATCACACAACAGATGAATTAAAAAGTCCTAATTTAACTCAGCAATCTCTGTGGAAGGCAGGCCCAGCCTTCACACAGAGATGCTGGCTGAACAACGTACAACCTCTTAAATCAGAAGTAACTCCTTGTATTAAAAGATGAAATGATTACACAAATTGCTCCCCACAGCTAATACAATGAATGAATTATATGTTCAGCCACCCCCCGGGTCGAGACAACTCTCCATATTTATATCATGTGGATCGTAACATCTGATCCTATTCTAGGGCAGCCATGAAGATCTCTGATCTTCAGGTGCCCTAAATAACACTAGTTGTTACAAACGTGGCATGTTAAAGACATAGAAAGCAGGGAAAGCTGTTAATCGGCCCAAGAGTAGCGATATTTTCTGATCACAACTATACCCGAGCAGCAATATACTAAGGACTTCCAATTATGGCGCATTCTGTTACAGCTGCCTTTTCATAGCTCTGTCGCATTAGAACCACGTGCCTTGGGTGATGATAGGAGGGTTGAGGATCAACTTGAGTAGCGAGTATCCCTCCTTTCGAGACTTGTTCAGCCCAATCTTCTTGTAGTCCACTTATCTCAAACTACCTTCATAAATCATAACATGTTAGCACAATTGAGAGATACACAGCTTTAATTATCACAATCATAAGCATTAATAAGATAAAGCAATGACCAGTCATACCTTGGCAGTTTGAAGAATAAAGTGGGGATAACAAGTCTAATTGATGTACTGAATGGGGTAGGATAGGGGAAGAAGAAGTGATTAAGGGTGGTTAAAAGAGGTCATTTATGAGCTCAACATCTCCCCCCAATTATCCTGTTGCATGTCCTCATGCAACAACCTGCATCATTCAGAATCTGAATTCTGTACTGAGCTCTGCTCGTGGAGAGAGGAAAAATTGTAAGGAAACTCAGGCACCTCATCTTTTTTTAAGAATCCTCTGTGAGCAATCCAATACTTCCAGCATCGCTGCTCCTCTGCCCTAGTTAAGGTGAAATCCATGTTATACGGTTTTGCTGGCCACCAAATGAGGGGGAATTTGAACTTCAAACCCAACCAATTAACCCCACATTCCCTGATACATCCCACATAGCCCTTGACCCTGGAGAGTGCCTGCTTGAAATTCTTGGAACAGTAGGGGTCTCGGCTTCTGAGTATAGGGGAGGAAACCTACCATCTATGCTTAATCCCTTCTAATGTTGCTTGCTGGTGTATGGAAATGTAGTTAGTGCAAGTAGAGATCACTTCCTCCTGAATTCTCATTATATGCTGAGCTTGGGGAGGACTTGAAAGCAAATTCTTGTACCGAGCAAAAAGAATACCAGGATTCTGAGGTTCACTTCGAATCCACAGGTTAGTGTGAGCTTCATTGTGAGAAAAGGTTTGAAAAGACCTTTCCCACTGAGCATGATTGTTCACAAAAGAAGCCAAAGCTCTCAGTTGAACATCCCCTGCAAATGAAACAGGATTTGAATGGCGGTGCAGGGGGCACGCCATCTCATGCAAGTATAGTTCACACAGCAAATTTTGATCCTCAAAATTACTTCCAAAGAATGTTTCCAAAAACTTTGCTGAGGTTGTTATTTCAAATGACCTCTCTTCCTTCACAGCCTTCAATTTAAACCAAACAAAATGTTCAAACAGGAATACGGGGTAAGAGGAAGAAGGCATCCTGGTGCCCAAGAGTTCTTGAGAAAGAGCATACATCTGCTCTTTTTCCTTCTGCATGGATTGGAACTTTTTCAACTCTCTCAAATTGCTCTGTAGCTCTTCCTCCTGAATTCTATGGGCCATACGTTCTTCTGCCCAATTCTCTTCCAATCCCCTGATAATTTTTCTATGCTCACTAAGAGAAATCATCCCTCTCTGGTATTCCTCCATCTAGCTTTTCCATTTGATCACCTCCAGTCTCAAAGTTGAGACTTCTGCTGTGAGGTTCAGGATTTCCTTTTTATGATGCTCCTCTTGATCCGAGTCCAAATCAATGAAATTTCTAAGGGGTAGAGACACTGGTTCTTGTGGGACAGTGTCTTCCTTTTGGGCATCCTGCACATCTGGGTTTACTATGAGAGTTGCTGGTTCTTGTGTGACAGCAACCTTCTTTGGACTTTCTTCAACAGCTACATCCATTGCTTCTAGAGACACTGGTTCTTGTGTAGCAGTGTCTTCTTCTTGGGTACCCTGCACTTCTGAAATTGTTTCAAGAGTTACTGGTTCTTATGTAACGGCAACTTCCTGTGGACTTTCTTCAACAGCTACATCCATTACTTCTAGAGACACTGGTTCTTGTGTGACAGTGTCTTCCTTTTGGATACCCTGCACATCTGAAGTTATTATGGGAGTTGTTGGTTCTTGTGTGGCAGCAACTTCCTCTGTATTTTCTTCAACAGCCACATCCATCAGTCCTAAGGACACTGGTTCTTGTGTAACAGTGTCTTCCTTTTGGGCATCCTGCACATCTGAGTTGGTTATGAGAGTTGTTGGTTCTTGTGTAGCAGCAACTTCCTCTGTATTTTCCTCAACATCCACATCCATCAATCCTAGAGACACTGGTTCTTGTGTAACAGTGTCTTCTTTTTCCTTCTGCTGCTAAGATTGAATGTCTTCTTCAATGTGCAGCTGCTCCTCAAGAATTTCAGTATCACCTGAGGACTGTGTATGGGCCTATTCATCTTCACTCCACTGCATATCGGGGATGATATCCAATTCAGGGTTATCTTCTAGTTGCATTTCAGGAGTCCTTGCTGCAACCTTCAAGGATGTTGGTTCTTGTGTAGCAACATCCTGGCTTACTTCTTCATCCCCCTGTTGTTGCAGTTCTTCTTCTATAATTTATGTATCATGGGAACATTCAGGGGTTATAGTGAAAAATTCTTTATTAAGCTCCAGAGTGTCCTCCATCCTAGGTTCTTCTCCCATTTGCTCGGCCATTTGGACAAGTACACTCAAGGATGTTGGTTCTTGTGTTACAATACCTTGTTCAAGTTCATCAATGTCTTGCCTTTGTGGCTCCGCTTCTATAATCTCTGCGTCATGGGAGCATTCCGGATTCAAAGTGCAATCTTCGTCCCCACCATCAGGCATGATTTCATCCCTTGGCTCATCTATCCCAGAGTTGGTGGCAACTTCAGCAAGAATGTTTAAAGATGCTGGTTCTTGTGTGACTGCATCTTCTTTTTCTGCAGCTTCCTCTATTGTAGGTGCAGACTGTTGTGTTGTACAGGCACGAATTACAATCTTGTGTCCTGCTTCCTTAAATATTTCCCCACAAGTGGGACAGACCACTCGCTCTTCTTCCTTGCCAGGCTCAGTGGAATTTGATCCTTCCAGTTGGTCTGCAGCCTCCACCAATGTGTACATTTTCCTTTCACCCTGTTTCCTGGAGGTTTCTTTCCAAGTTTCTAGTTCCCTTCTAAGTGTTTGGACTTCCTCTTTCAATAGCGTATTCTCGAAAAGAAGTCTTTCAATTTGGGGTTCTTCCTCGACTGGCCCTTGTGGGGCATCAATTGGCCTAGGTTGAAGAATAGGGAACTCAATCTGTGCCTCTAAGGTTGCCCATATTTTTCTTGCTGCCTCTGCTACTGTAGCTGATCTGGTTCTTTTCCTTCTTATAGGTGGGGTTATTTTAATTTCATCAATTGATCTCTTTCTTTTCTTTTGTGGTGCCGGGATGTTGGGTTTCACAGCTGAGGTAGAAGGAACATCCCCTGTTCTGGCGTTTTCTTGCTCCTCAGGCTGTTCTTCCTCAATCAAATTTCCTCCCCACTCAGGTGAGGATTCAATGGTTACCAGCTCAATATTTCCTTCTATTTCCATGGCTCTGTCACCTTCAGGTTCAATTGTCGCAACATTTAGTGCTGCTCCAATTTCACCTTTTGCTGTCAGAGCTACCCTATTATTTGGGTTTTCCACAGGATTTGTATCTACATCCTCCCTCACTTGCTCTGTTTGTGCCCCTGGTTTCTCTTCTTCTGATCCAGTTTCCTCCCCCCCCCCAACTACATTGGAGGGACTCCGGTCCTCCTGTTGTGGTTCGTGTCCCCCCTGCTGTGAATGAGCTTGTTCCTGTTCTATTGGGACACCAGGAAAGGGAGCGGGTTCTTGAGCTCGAGCTGTGAATTGTTTCCAGGTTATATTATACTGAGCAAGGGTTCTCAAGATGATTAATTTGATAAGACCATGGTGGGTCAGTGAGGTGAATGGATGCTTGGCGGCTTCGACGAATCCCGCCATATGATGCAAATCATGAAGGAGATAATATGGAATATTCAACAAAGTCCTATGGCGGAGATGAGAAAGTAAAGGCAGTTCAGAATTATAAATAGTTTGGTACCTACCTTCACAAGTGATGTATTTCTTAAGGAAGACAGCAACCTGGTCCCATGGCTGCGGCAATGAGTGCAGTGCTATCCCTCTTCTTGATGATTGAACCTACTCCCCCTCTATTAAAAAGGCTTTCAATGCTGTAGTAATGGGGACTCAACGTCCAAACCAAGCCCTTCCTACCTGAGGGATGGCAGTAACCTCAAAGATAATGGCCTCGGAGACTTCGATGCACAGCCCCCAAACCTCTGAGTAAGTTTCTGTAAGGTTTAGAGCAAATTGTAAGGCTGCTTCATGATTGAATCCATCCAGACGTTCAAAAAATTCTGTCCACCCGGCGGCTTGAAAGATGGCAAAAACCGCAACATTTTTCCTGAGCTCCTGTGTATTTGAAGGTTCGTAACGAGCTGGAATCCCCATGGTCCTAGCTTCAGACTAAGGTTGTTGTTCCACAGCTTACAGAGCCCGAGAATGGAGGTTACAGCATAGAGGATGCACGAATCGCTAAGAGGAGATGTTAGGGAATGGGTAAATTTGGAAAGTTCAGCACACAAAAACATTTGAAATTTCATTCCGAATTGGGGAAAGTGGTGGTTATTAGTCTTTACGTCGCACGTGGGAAAGAGTTAATTAGGCCATAATGGTGATACGAATAAAGGTACGACTGATATCATTAAATCATATCAATACTTAATCACGTGATAAATCAAAGCCATACCTTGTGAGACTGCGCGCTGGATATCCTTCGGAAAATGGTGGAATGTGCGGTTGCTGACGTTGCGGAGGCCGAACTCGTGCACATTCATTAATTTAATCATTATAACTAGGATACTTCCATAATTATTTCCGCTAGTGAAACACAAACCATCGCATCCACAAGGTCAGAATTATGAAAAAGGATGTCACCTTATGGACCAGTTCGCCGGCACGAGGAGGAGTCAGAGCCATATCTAGCAGTTTGAATGGCGTAGAAATCAATTTCCCAATACACAGGAGTTACCATCGCAGGTTTTGAAACAGAAACGCGGCCCTTACTGCTGAAGACATCAGACAAATATAGTAGATTTGCAGCCGTCAGAAAAAAAAATGTCGCGACCGCCAGAAAGGATGTCGCAGTCATCGGAGAAAGGTTCACGACTGCCGAAAAAGATGTCGCAGCCGTCAGAAAAAGGTTCATGGCCACCGGGAAAGATGTTGCAGCCGTCGTAAAAAGGATTACAGCCGTTAGAAAGAGGCTTATGGTCGCTGGGGAAAAATAAATAAATTTACGGCTGCCGGGAAAAATGTCGCAGCCATCAAAAAAGGATCACGGTCGCCGGAAAGGATGTCACAGCCGTCGAAGGAAGGTTCACAGCTGCTAGAAAAGATGTCGCAGCCGTCGGAAAAAGGATTACGGCCACCAGGAAGAGGGTTATGGTCGCTGGGGAAAAAAAAAAGTTTACGGCTGCCGAGAAAAATGTTGCAGCCGTCGGAAAAGGATCACGGCCGCCAGAAAAGATGTTGCAGTCGTCGAAAAAGTTATTTAGGGAAAAGAAAGTATGGCGCGGGAAGGTATAAGAAAACGACCCTTATTCGACAGGCCCAATATGGTCGTACCCCTGGCCGTTTCCCTGCAATTTTTGAAAAAAAACAACAGCAACCGAGAAGATCAAATGCAAAAGGAAAAAACAATATAATGAAATAGAAAGAAAAACAATTATTTATGTACAGTAATTCAAGCGCGATTTATAGTTTAAGGATTGATAGAGGCAGAGAGAAGTTCCTACCCTGGTGCCAGCTGATAATCGGGGTCAGCAGCAATTTGTGAAATAAATGCATCTTTTGAAAGAGGCTTACGGTACATTCGCAGCCTGTGACCATTAGCAAATAATGGTATGCGATTTTCATCAATGGTCACCAGGCGAACAGTGTCGTTGTCAAATACCCTGTCGACCAAGTATGGGCCTAGCCACCTTGTGCGTAATTTACCTTTAAAATCTCTTTTGAATCTGGAATCGTATAGTAATGCCCAGTCTCCCTCACAGAAGACCTTCTTTTTAATGAATCGGTCATGCCAATTAGCTCTCTGTTGCTGAATTAACACAATTTGGTCTACTGCAGCTAACCGATTCTTGTCCAGTTCGTTCAGTTGATTTAATCTTCTCTTCTGGGCTTCAGTTACATCCAGATTCACTTCGGTGGCTTTCTTCAGGGTTTTGATTTCAAATTCAATTGGAAAGATGGCACTTTTTCCATACACCAAATCATAAGGAGAGAAACATGTGGTGTTACGCCAAGTCGTGTGATATGCCCACAGTGCTTCCGAAAGCCTATCAGCCCAATCCTTTCGATTGCTCTTAACTGTCTTGGTAAGGATGGCCTCAATAACTTTATTAGTGCTTTCCACCTGGCCATTGGCTTGGGGGTGGTAAGGTGAAGCCACTCTATGCTAAACATGATACTTCCGGAGTAGGGATTCAAATTGATGCGACATAAATTGCGGTCCCCCATTGGTAACTACTTCCTTAGGTACCCCAAAATGGGTAAAGATTTCAATGTATAGAAAATCAATCACAGCCTGATTGTTAGCCTTAGCCAAGGCTACAGCTTCTACCCACTTGGTCATATAATCAGTACAGACCAGAATGTAGGCTTTCTGCTTGGAATGAGGGCTGATAGGGCCGACAAAGTCCAAATCCCATCTATCAAATGGTTCGACTACTGCTTGAGGTTCTAGAGGCATCTGATCTGTTCTGTTGGGTTGGCCCATCCGTTGGCAGCTGTCACAGGACTGAACATACCTTTTAGCATCCCGAAAAAGAGTTGGCCAATAGTAGCCCATCCTCAGCGCTTTGTGCCCTGTTCTTCTGTCTGCAAAGTGTCCCCCACAAGGTTCATCGTGACAGGCCTTCAGTATATGAAAGATTTCATCTTCCCTTACACATCTTCTAATTTCAAGATCAGGTCCTGTGTAGAAGAGATGACCGTTTACCCAACAATACCTAGCACTTTGCTGGATGATTTTTCTCTTTTCTCTTTTAGACATATGTGGTGGGAGCTTTCCTGCAACCAAATAATTAGCGACGTCTGCATACCAGGGGGAATGAGCTGAAAGTGAGAATAGATGTTCATCTGGAAAAGAGTCCTCAACAGGCAAATTATCATCACTGTTAGTGAAACGAGATAAAAAATCTGCGACAACATTTTCTTTCCCAGGTTTATCTATAATGGTAATATCAAATTCCTGTAATAATAAGAGCCACCTGGTCACTCTGGCATTAGTGACAGGTTTGTTCATTAAATATTTAATGGCAGAGTGGTCAGTGTGCACAAACGTAGGATACCCAGTAATGTAATGTCAAAATTTATTAATGAAGTAAACAATAGCCAAGAATTCTTTTTCAGTAACAGTATAATTAAGTTCAGCAAGGGCTAAGTTTTTACTAACATAATAAATTGCATAAGGTACTTGACCATCCTGTTGTCCTAAAACTGCTCCAATGGCAATATCAGAGGCATCTGAATAAATATGAAAGGGTAGGGTCCAATTAGGTCCTCTTAAGATAGGAGTTGTGGACAGCTTCTCCTTAAGCTTATCAAACGCTATCTGGCATGCTTCACTCCAAACAAACTATGCATCCTTCATTAACAAAGAAAACAAAGGGGAAGCAAGTTTGAAGAAATTTTCTATAAACCTTCGGTAATATCCAGCATGTCCCAGAAAACTTCGCACCTCTTTTTGAGTTGCAGGGGTAGGTATATTTTTTATTACCTTGATTTTTGAGGGGTCCACCTGGATGCCATTAACAGAGATGAAATGCCCCAATACCGCCCCTTCACTCATCATCATATGGCACTTTTCAATGCTTAAAGAGAGTTGGGTCTGTTCACAGCAGGTTAGAACTTTCTTTAAATTTTCCATTGCTTCCTCAAAATCCTTGCTATAAGGAGTAAAATCGTCCATAAATATTTCCATACTATCATTAACTAACTCAGAGAATATGCCAATTACAGCTCTTTGAAATGTTGCTGGTGCATTACACAAACTAAAGGGAAGCACTCTGTAGGCAAACGTTCCCCAGGGACAAGTGAAGATGGTTTTATCCTGGTCCTCAGGAGCAATCTGAATCTGATTGTACCTGCTAAACCCATCTAGGAAGGAGAAGAACTTCTTCCCTGATAGGGTGTCGAGTACTTGGTCAATAAAGGGCAAAGGGAATTGGTCATTTTGTGTGGCTTTGTTCAACTCCCTATAGTCGACACAGACCCTCCATTTACCATTTTTCTTGGGTACAATTACGGGTGGGGAAACCCACTTGCTATCTGAAATAGGATATATAAATCCTACTTCCAAGAGTTTCTGGATTTCTTCCTTCACTATGTCCCTTAGATTGGGGTTCATTCATCGTTGAGGCTAACACACAGGCTGGGAGTCACTTTTAATATAAATATGATGGGTTCACAGATTAGAGGGAATACCCCTCATGTCTGTATACTCCCAGGAGAACGCCCCCTTGTGTTCTTTCAAGAGACTAATCAGGTGCTTCTGTTCATCTAAGGAGAGATTAGGATTGATATTCAATGTTTTTCTAGACTCTACCTCAATAGGAATACTTTTCGAGTTTTTCAATACCGGAATTATGTGTGTGTCACCAACTAGTGTTTCTTCTGTGAGATTTTCTTGTTCTTCCTTGCCCAGGGTAATGTTCAGGATTTGATAAAATTCTTTATCGACTGAAGTGGGTTCACTAATGAAATTATTAATAGCATCGTCTTCCGTTTCATTTTTAAAAGTTAAGGCCTTCCCTATAGTTAATAGTGGCTGAACATCCTCCTCTTCCTCCAGCTCTATCCAGAGAGAAGTTTCAGCCTCTAGACTTGGCCGAGCTAGAGGATAAAGGGTGAGGTTTTTAGTCTCAGTGCCATCAGATATGGTCATGGACCCAGATCGACAGCTGATGCAAGCATCAGCTGTGGCCAACCAAGGCCTCCCTAAAATTAATGGGTGTCCTCCCAACTGCGACTTTGGTTGTAACACCAAGAAGTCAGCAAGGTACTCCCATGAATCAACTGAGATGACAAGATCGTCTAGGATTCCTTCAGGTCTAATGGTGGATCTATCCGCCAATTATAAAATGGTGGGGGTCGGCCTAAGATTAGTGACCCCAAGCTTCTTTACAGTCTCAATTGTTATGACATTGATCGCTGCTCCTAAATCTACTAGTACGTTGGGTATCTATGTATGCCCTATCTGCACAGTGACAGTAGGATTTCCAGGGTCGTCATACTTAGTCACTGGGGTTTTTCCTGTTATCAATGCAAATAGATTCCCTATAACATGAACAGTGGGAGGATCTCTGGGTTTCCTTCCTGGTTTCTTGGTGCACAGGTCCCGAACGGTTCTAGCATAAATAGGTACATCTTGGAGAGCTTGAAGGAGGGGGATTTTAACATAAAGATTTCTTAACTCTCCTAGGAAGTTAAACTGAGGTTGCCCCCCCCCCCCTGCCCTTGGTAGCATTAGTCTCTCGGGGTACGGTGGTTGCCTTATCACTGGGTAGGCTGCGTATTGCCAGATTTATCATTTGGTGTTTCAGCCATCCTATCTAAGGGATGCTCAGCATCTTCAATAATAGGAATTGTATCGGACGGATGCTGTGGACTCACCCCTTCTTTATGCACAGAAGGTGGAGCATCTTCTGTAATTACAAGTTCTACTATTTTCCCTGATTGTAAACGAATATCACTGCAAGTTACAGGGGAAAGAGAGTAGACCGGCATGTTGATAGTCTCCAATTGATGGACTGTTTTATTATTCGGGTTAGGATTAGGTTGGGCAGGCAGCTGAGGTCGTATTGGTACATTAGGAACAGAATTGTTCTGCAACTACAGCTGCGACTGCTGAGGTGGGTATTGAGGATATTGAGGGTATTGAGGAGAATATGGTGACTGTTGTGGTGGAGGTGGGTGAGGAAACTGGTTCCCAGGATGGAAATTCCTCCATCCAGAAGACCACGAGGTAGGTTGGTGTGGTGGCTGTGTCCAGGGATTCCATGAGTTATAATTTTGCATTGCAGGTTGCAAAGGATTCCACTGGGCATAATTTGAAGGGAACTGTGTATTCACCTTTTGCATATTATTCCAATTGCTCATATTATTCAAAAATGGAAACGAGTCTGGGGGCATACCTTGATTTCAAGGCTGTCAAGGTTTCTTCTGTGCAATGAAATAGGCCGATTCCACCTCTGGAGTTGATGCCTGCAGAACAACCTTCACTTGGGGGAGTGAGGGACATTATGTCGTGGTTCAGCTCGCACAGCTGACATACCTCTACTTTATCGAACGGGCACTCCCTCAGAGGATGACTCTTTCTACATTGGGGGCAGAACACACCTAGTGTGAGATCCTCCACTGCCTGTTTTTGTTTCGCCTTCAGGACATCAATCTCCGAGGAGATAGAGCTCATCATTTATGTTTTAAAATTTTCAAGGAGATTGCATATCTCTGCACGGGTGGCTCCTCCGTTAGACGACTTCTGAGTTCTGTCGAAGATATCGCATTCTAGCTTATCCTGTTTGTCCCGCCTGTTGTTCCTGGAAGACCCCCTGGAATACCTCTTACATAATTCCATGATCTTTACAAAAGATTCCTTGGAGATATCTCCCTTTCCTAGCAGGTTTAACATATCTAAACAATCATCCCTGATCCCACGAAGCAGGATTATCTTGAGCACATCCAGCACCATGTTTGTCTGCCCAGCTCTTTGCACGTTGTACAAAAGCCTTTCCACAAAATCCTCCAGACTTTTGTCCTCCTTCTGCACCATTTTGAACAATTCCTCTCTTTTGTCCTTGGTGTTGCAATATTCCTGATATTTCTCTAGGAACACCTGTTTCATTCTATCCCAATTAGCGACAGTTCCTCCTCCTAGGCTCATGAACCAGCGTAGTGCATTGTCCTTCAGGGTGGTGGGGAAGAGTTTCAGCTTTTGTGCATCGATGACGTAATCATAACTACGACAGAGGATATCGAATTCAAAAAGGAACTCGTCTGGATCTTCTGTTGCTCTTCCATGGAAGCGAAGCAACACCGATGGCGAGATATTTTTCATAGGGGTTGTCCCCTCTGGCTGCTGAATCGGGAATTACAGTGTAGCCACCGTTCCTTCAGGAAGGGAGTGATTTTCATGATGATAGTTTTCCCCCATTGCCTCTTCCTGGTCGGACTCGTGTCTGTTACTCATCTCCTCTTCTGTTTTCTCCTCTTCGTTCTTTCCTCGTTCCTTTCTTCGTTCTTTTCCTCTTTCTTTTCCTCATTCTTCTACTGATCAGTAATCCTTCGGTGGAACTACGTCCACTCTTCTTCAGTTACAACCTTCCCGTAAATGTGATAGATCAGGCCTCTGCCAGCAGGTCCAGTTGTAACAACTGTGTCCTCTTCTGCAGGGATATTTGAGGAAGTCGCGGCTGCTCGTGTATTCTCCACTGTGGACCCTAACGCTGGCGCTCCAGGATCAGCAGGGTTTCTTCTGATAGGAGTCTCTTAATGGCGAGCCCTGGTGGATGAATCAGTTCTATCAACAAGATCGTCGATGAATGTCCTTCTGCCCAATGGTGGACCTCGACCGCGACCCAAGCCACTTGCACTATTAGTATTTTGTGGGGTTTTGGGAGTTGAAAGATGATCATGCTTTACCCTTCTCGTATTCATGCAACCCAAATCATTACAGCAAAGAAAGTAGAAAAGACTAACTAGAAACAATTACAAGATGCAACTAATGATGGTGTTTAATTTTTATCCTTGCCCGGCAATGGCGCCAAAATGTCGAGCACCCGATATGCAAGTATCTTACTACCAACATACAGAGTGTACAATATTTATTGTCAACCCAGGAAAGTCTTGTGTATCAAAGGATAAAATGCACAATATATGCTTAAACACAAAGTCACTGCACTTGAACACTACTATCCTCTATCAACTATGCTCATCCCAAGAGTCTATGTAATCCCATTTATCTTCTAAGTACTACAATCGTAATTACTTTTTGCTATGCCTTAAGGAAAGATAACAAGGATTCAAATTACAATTGCAGATGAAAGGAAATCCTATTCACATCCCTGAATGATTAATTCACCTATTCAATCTGATTACTCTAGAAAGCCACAAGCATAAATTGAATATTAATCTAGAAATTCAATTGCAGAAGATTGAGTTCAGCTACTTTAAGAAATTGAAATGCAGGAATGAAATTCAACAGTCATAACAGTAAAGACAAGTTGCAAAGACTCATGGGACAACAACTAAGACTGTAGGATGAATAGAGCTGTGTACAACTACCACACAAATTGCATGAAAGATAATTATCTACTCAGTCGACTGTCACCTTATACACTATAGAGATCCAAGGAATGTAACCACACTGTAAATCCACACTCACTACAGCTGCTTACGAAAGAAATAGAATTAACAGGACATCACACAACAGATGAATTAAAAAGTCCTAATTTAACTCAACAATCTCTGTGGAAGGCGGGCCCAGTCTTCACACAGAGATGCTGGTTGAACAACGTACAATCTCTTAAATCAGAAGTAACTCCTTGTATTAAAAGATGAAATTATTACACAGATTGCTCCCCACAGCTAATACAATGAATGAATTATATGTTCAGCCACCCCCCGGGTCGAGACAACTCTCCATATTTATATATGTGGATCGTAACATCTGATCCTATTCTGGGGCAGCCATGAAGATCTCTGATCTTTAGGCGCCCTAAATAACACTAGCTGTTACAAATGTGGCATGGTAAAGACATAGAAAGCACGGGAAAGTTGTTAATCGGCCCAGGAGTAGCGATATTTTCTGATCACAACTATACCCGAGCAGCAATATACTAAGGATTTCCAATTATGGCGCATTCTGTTACAACTGCCTTGTCACAGCTCTGTCGCATTAGAACCACGTGCCTTGGGTGATGATAGGAGGGCTGAGGATCAACTTGAGCAGCGAGTATCCCTCCTTTCGAGACTTGTTCAACCCAATCTTCCTGCAGTCCACTTATCTCAAACTACCTTCATAAATCATAACATGTTAGCACAATTGAGAGATACACAGCTTTAATTATCACAATCATAAGCATTAATAAGATAAAGCAATGACCAGTCATACCTTGGCAGTTTGAAGAATAAAGTGGGGATAACAAGTCTAATTGATGTGCTGAATGGGGTAGGATAGGGGAAGAAGAAGTGATTAAGGGTGGTTAAAAGAGGTCATTTCTGGGCTCAACAGAACGTTGCAGTGACGTAAATGGTTGCGGGACAAGCTTCTTTCAAGATAAGTATTCTTGTCTATTTTATCTCTACAATTGTATATGTGTTTATGAATTAAATGAACATGTTAAATGTTGTGACTGAATTAATTTTGCTTTTGTTGTATGTTAATAATGTATGCATCTATGTATGTTTAAGTTCAATGCATTTTTATACTTGCGTTATGGGGCTTAGATTGCTCGGATTGGATAACATCATGGTCGCGTTCCTTCTCGGGTGGACGGGAGGGGACGTGACAATGTGGGTGTGCTAGTTTCTACATGATATCTTTGCAGGTAAATATATATCACTAGCCACATCCACATTGTTTGTGGTTAGATAACGTCGATAGTGATCAAATAGTTGGTGATAGTGATGGAATGGAAGACAGATTGTTTTTTTTTCATTCTTCATAATCTTATAGTTAAACGGGTTCAACTCTGAGTTATACATGCCTAGCTACATGTTATCACCAGCATTCTTCGTGTTATCCATTTATCAACTATCATTTTTTTTAAATTCTTTTTTTTTATCTCATGTTCTTTTAGTTATCTGCCATGAACTGTTGGTTATACATTCATCAGCTATGAGTTATCCATGCATCGCTACTAGTTATCCATTCATCTGCTACTCTCTCTCTCTCTCTATATATATATAGTAAGTTTTAAACCTGTGCAGAGAAGCAAAGCATACAGATTCTTTTAAGAAAAATAGAGATCACAACACATCATTCACACATAAACACAGAGATTTACCCTGGAAACCCTTAACTGGGAAAACCAGAAAACCAGAAAACCTTAGAGCCACACCTCCTATTTTCTCTTCATTACATTATTAATTCTCACAATACAAAATATAGGTATTCAACAACATCCAAATACCCTAATCCGTTAACCCGAATTAGAAAAAGACTCCAATCCCTTAATCGGGATTAAGTTACATAATTTTAGAAAATTCCCAAAAATAGCCAAAAACAGCTATAAATAGCCAAAAAAATTTACTCCTACGCTCGCATCGAAAACGACCTCCAACCTATTTCCGTGAAGGTGCTTTTGGAATCGCCGAGTTACAGCGCTGACATGCGCACCTCCTCTCCACACACACATGCAAAGAATATAACATATACCATGTATATATAGATAGATAGATAGATATAATTACTTATTTCGAATTTTAAAAGACGGATATAGAATCAATCTCGGTAATACACTTGTCTCATCCTCATCTGTAGATGAAAAAAACATAAGTCGTAATCCACCCCAAATCTCAAATAAAAACATCTATTAACATAATTATTAATTATTTTATTATTTTAATCAATTTAATATGTATTATATTTTATTTTGTTTATATTTTTTATATGTTTTTAATTTTATTATAATTTTTATTTAATTTATTATTATTACTTATCGATTAAACTATTATGGTTAAAAAAAACATTTAACAACCATATCGACAACTTCATGGATTTTGCTACAATTCAACATGTCGAACTCTAATCATGTTCAACTTTAATGGTCCTTGAATTTTACGTATATCATTAAAAATAACTTATTTAAAAAAATATTTAAATAAAATAATACTATATATATAAATAATAAAAAAAGTTATTACAAGCATAAATATTTTTTTTTTATATAGGAAACGTTCCATACTATATCTACAGCGCAAGAAGCTTTCAATAATGGAGCATTCAAGCTTAGAATTTGAAAACTACATCCAAACTTAGAAATGATCATAGATAGACATAACCAAGCGTAGCCCCAAGGGTTAGCTCAATTGGTAAGACGTGCGCACACTCTCTCGGTACGGGGAGAGGTCACGGGTTCGAGCCTTGAGTCCTTCGGGGTTAGGCCATCTGTGAGGATGGCCGGCGGTTTACCACCTCTACCATCCACTAATGTGGGGAAGTATTGCTGGGTTTTCCGTGGAGATTTCCTCTGGAAAAAAAACCAAGCAGACCAAGGCACCACCGACAGGTCCAATCCATGTCATTGGCCCACTGGTATGATTTTTATCTATGCAATGCAATAGTATTAGTTGGATGCCACGATTTTTCCAATTATATTAAATTAATATTATATTATATATTTTATAATAAAAAATAAAAGAGTAAAATGAAATTTAAAAAAAAAATCTTAATGAAATTTGAAGAGATACAAAAATATTAATTTCTAGGGATCACAACTATTTTTTATATTGTTAATTCAAATCCTTTGTATTAAAAGTGTTTTATAAAGTTTTTTAATCTTAAAATTTTCAATATATTATGTTTTATCATATTTATTTAAAAATAATTTATATTTTTTTATCGAAAAAAAATAATACTTACATTATCCAGCCTTATATATATCACTTTAATCATAAAATTAAGTGAAAATTTCTTTTACAACACTATTTCCTAACTTAATGGAACTCACAATGAAACATCAAAAATACATTTAAAACCTTTAAATAAAAAATGTTTTATATTTCTGCAATCCAATTGAAAATATCTTGCAATCTATACATAGAGCATTATAACCTCATTAGCCTGTTAAGGATATTGTGTACTCCTCTTGAGGCAAATATCGATGTAATGACAACTTTTAGTTGGCTATTTTTTTGTACAATGGACCTATTGGACCATCTACTGAAAGTGAATAATATATTTACGAATTTTTTCTTTAGAAAAAAAAAAAAAAAAAAACCTCATTAGTTCTATTTAAGGATATGATAAAAACATGAACAAGAATAATGAAATCATCGCATAAAATCAAAGACCAAGTAAAACTCATTTTAAAAGATATCAATTTAAAAATAAAGCATTTGATTTCATTAGTTTTAATTCAATATATGATAGGAACATGAACAAGAAGGATTGAGATGATCAAAAATAAATAAAAGACCCACTAAACCCATTACAAAGATACAAGTTCAAAGATTAATTACTCTCCATTCGGGATGTTTCTTGTCTTAAAAGGAAACAAATAAAAATAGAAATAAATTAGATTTCTAGCAAAAAATTATTCATGAAGAAAATTAAGTTTTTAAAAAAAAAAAATAAGCATTAATAATTTTACAAAATTAATTGTTATATTTTAAAAAATATAATTATTTTCTCAACATAATAATTATACATATTTATGTTTCTTAAAAAAATATTTCTTATAATTTGTTTAATTAAATAATACTTATTCATAATAAATTTTAAAAATATTTTACAAAATTAATTGGTTATATGATTATTTTTAATTAAATAATATTTATCAAGAAAAAAATTTAATTGTTTTTAATAATTTTACAAAATCAATTGGTTTTTATTTTTAATTAAATAATATTTATTCATAATATATTTTAACTTTTTTTTAATAATTTTACAAAATCAAGGTTATATTTGAAAAGACAATTTTTTTTTCTCCTTAATTTTATTTATTAATTTTATATGTTTATGCTTTCTACATTATAATTATATTGTGGCCTCTACTAGTGTGGCTTTATTGGCCATTTGTTTGATATTACCCATGTTCCATTCTTGTAGGTGGTTGTGAGGCATGTAGGGACATTGGCTATTTGCTTCCTATGGAAAATGTTATATGCATGTGATCTGTGGAAAATGTTCTATCCATGTGGGTGGTTGTGAGACACATAAAAACATACTGGTAATGGGTTCTCTTAATTCGGCTAGTAAAAAACATATTTATTTATTTCATATTATTAAATTAAATTTTAAATCTTTTATTTATTTATTTAATTTAAACTTTTTTATTTTATTGTACTTTCCTTAAAAAAATATTATTGTAATCTATCATTTTTTTATAGAATAAATCAAATTTTTTTTCAAATTTTTTATAAGTTCTATAAAATTTAACAATTAAATTGAATATTTTGAAAATAAAAAATATTTTCTAACTATTTCAAAAAATATTTTTTAATTAATGCATACATATAATAAATTTAATGTAAATTAAAATGTTATTATCGAATTTTAAAATTATAATTAAAAATTTTAAAAAAATCCAAGTTATGACAGAATAGATGATTGAGAGGATCAATGCAATCTAGGAAAAGGAATATAGTAATTTTATGGCTTAGTGGCTTGTGATCATTAGCATTGGCAATTAATACTAATCTTGCGAGTCAAGATCAAGAAGTATTTCCAACGAAAAATTCATAAAATTTTCTATATCGTTATAATAATTCCTTGTGAACACATAGGAACAATTCCTTGCAAACTATAATCATAGCTAAGAGATTTCAGTTTTTAAAGACTGTCCGTTCTTATATAAATGAGTAAAGAAGTGGACAACAATTTCAGTATATTATAACATATATATAAAATCGTAAATAAGTGAATGAATATAGCTCATACGATTTCAGCTTAAAAAGATTATATATTATTTTATTATATAAATGAGTAAAGATGTGAAAATTTATATTAGCATGTTGTTACTTAGTTATTTTTTTAAGCAACTATTTCAATCTTAATTTTGTTTGGTTAGACGAAGACCTTGAGCTAGCTAATAGGTACAAAAGAAGTTTTGAAGATCTAGGTGAAAATTTCTTTGTGTCTTAGCTGGTCAAATTTTGTAGTGCTAAAGATCTTATCATTTGCAACAGCCTCACAAAATGGTTAAACTTTAGCCAGATGACTTGTATCCATGGGCTTGGAAGTAGTGTGGTATATTATGTTATATCCGATATCCTTGTATACAACAAATTAATAGATTTCAACATCTTCAATGACCATGAGCCCGACTCTGAGCATAGACCTTTAATTATAACTCTCAATATTGCCATGCATAGAGATCCCAAGGAGGAAAACTATCATTGCCAAAAGCACATAATCTTCGATTAAAATAAAGCTGACATTTTTCTCCATGATCTAAAAAATGAACCGGTTCCTTTATCTAGTATGGAGAATATAGAAAATATCTACCATAATTTTGCTACAACCCTCTCATCGTCCATTAACAAGTTCTCTATTGAAGTCTCGACTAAAACGAGCAATAGTAGAACCAACCCTTGGTATGATCAAGGGTGTAAACACATGGGAAAACAAATTAAGCAAGCTACTACAAATTCGATAAAAATGGACAAGATAAGTCACTACAAATCCTTAATTAAAAGAAAAAAAAGGCATTATCTATGTAAAAGGCAGGAAAAGCTCCTACACCTCTCCAAGATGGTTCCTAAGAAACTATGGAGGCAAATTCTAACTTGCAAAACAAAAGAAGACAATAAGATTGCTTTAAAAGATTGGAATTCATGTCTTAAAAAGCTTTATGAATCCCCGGATATTAGAGATAACATTCAAACCCTTCTTACAACGAAAGAAGTTTTCTCGTTAGAAGACATAGATTTCGGGGTTAAGCGCTTAGCAAATGGAAAAGCCAGAGACATTGAAGGCTACCAAGTGGAAATCTTAAAAATTGGAGGGCATGTCCTCATCCCGCACATCCACAAACTCTTTAATCTAGTGGTCAAGCAAGGGTTTCCTACACCTTGGACTCAAAGCCTCATTATTCCTAATTTCAAAAATGGGGATAAAAATGACCCCTCTAATTATCAGACTATTATTATTAGCCCTCTCTTAGTTAAGTTATATGGTACTATCTTAGAAAAGAAGATCAATGAATGGCTAGAAATGGAAGGTAAGCGGGATGAAGGCCAAGAAGGTTTTAGAAGGAATCATTCAACCACTGACCACCTCATTACACTTAGGATCATTGTAGAGGAATGCCATAATAATAAGTCTGGCCTATTATGTTGCTTTGTGGATTTTAGAAAACCTTTTGATATAGTGACTATAAATAACCTGTGGAATAGGCTAGAGGAGCTTAAGGTTCCTTTTGAGTTGAGAGCTGCCACGATAGGGTTATACGAAAAGGTCATTTCCAAGTTTAAGAATAATGAGGGTCGGACAACATATGTAAACTGTAGTATTAGAGTTAAACAAGGTTGCCCCCTCTCCCCTACCCTTTTTGGCGTTTACATTGATAAGCTATAAAAGTGTTTAGAAGAAGCAAGCTACATTGGTACAATATTAGTTGGGATAGTTATCATCCTCATACTTTATGCTGATGATATTGTTCTTATGCCAAGGTGTCATTTTGATCTCGTTAAGCAATTAATAATTCTTGAATATTTTTGCTCTAACATGGGTATGAGTGTTAACACCGACAAGACAAAAATCATGATTATAAAATCTAAGAAAGACACCTATGCAAATTTTATTTATGATAATAGAAATCTAGAGGAAGTGACTTCTTACAAGTATCTCGGAACTGATATTCATCACAAGCTCAATTGGAACTATAGCCTTGAGAAAAATATTAATGGAGGGTGGAAAGCTTATTTTGGTCTTGAAAATAACTGTAAATCAGCCAGTCTTGGAAAGCTTCTTGGCAAGCTTTTGGAGCACATGAACAACATTTTAAAGTAAGCCAAGTATTATCCTTCTTAAGGTCCGATAGAATAAAGTTGGTCTCAATAGACGTTAATCATCATCGTCATCAACAACATAATATATAAAATAGTAAATAAGTAAATGAGTATAAAAATTCAATATTTAGGTCAAGGTTTGTTAAAAAATAGTTCAAAATTAAAAAAAAAATATTAATTACAATTTATATTAATAAAAAATAATATTAATAATAAATATTTGTTT
>LPNX010673579.1:9816-51642 GCA_001517045.1 Pseudotsuga menziesii | reverse complement strand
TCATTTATTAACCTTATAAATATTATGTTTTATTAATCTATCAAAATTGTAGTTAAACATTAATCTAATTTATTAACCATAAATATTTTAAGAATTATATAACTAATATGCATATATCAAATAATCTCTTTTAATACATAGATATAGACTTATATTGAATATTTCAACTATATTATAAGATACAATATGACTATGTTTATTTTAGCATACTACAAAATAAATTGGTTATTTTATTTTATTTTCAATTATTTTTTAAGAATTTAATATTATACCATAAATCCTATCTTTTCCATAAGATTTGAACTTTGGTGAGGAGGATCACAACATTCCTCACAATCACTCCATCTACTTTATCTTTTACATGTCTAATGATCATCATTCAAATCATTATGTTCTTTTGGACTAGGTGTTTAAATGAATGACCATTACATTTATGCTTGCATTAATTAAGGGCCATCTCATATATGTTTACACCGTAGGCGTTTTTCTCTATGAGGTTCGCATTGTAAACATTGTTGTAACACCCCAGTTTTTGCCCCGTTTGCATTAAATGTATATGATGTATATATTGTAATTAATGATGGTGTGGAGCTAAAGGAAAAAGCCCCACCATCGATTTAGCATCTTATGTTCGGCAATTAAAAATCATCGCCGATGGTATTTTGTGCTAGCCGACATATTATAATTTTGGACATCATGTAAATATGCAAATTAATTAAAACCCACAACCAGCTATGTCGATGCAACAAATAATGAGATGGGGGCATGATTTCCTAAGGATAAAGGGGGGGAATATTCAAACCTTTGGGCTAATGGGGAAAATCCAAATGTCAAAGGGAGAACCCATCAAACTATCAACTACCTTTCTTGTCTTATTCACCCAATCATTTATTACTGCCAGAAATTGGTTGAGTTGGTTATTGCATGGGATGGGTAAGGCATGGCAACCCAAATTCAAACTGGGCAGAGCACCCATTTTTGAAAAAAAAAAATTGACTCCTTGGGCAAGTAAAAACCCAAAAACGTATGCCCATTCCCTCATGCATTCACGTTTTTGTCTTCCCCACGTTTTTGGAGCTCTTGGGCACTCTCATTCACATTTTTGCAGTTTCCTATGTTTTTTCCCCATGGCTGAGAAGTTGTTTTGCTAACAGTAAGTGGCTAGGATCTCTGCTGGGCGTTTTGGTTGTTGTTTTCCTCATTACCCGGCTGGGAAAAACGTTTTTGGGTTTCACAGCGAGTGGGAGAAGAGACACACGATTTTTTAGTGTGGTATGAGTCCGTTTTTTCCAACGTGAAGGAAATAAACGTTTTTGAAAATGAATTGCACAGGCTGAGTTGTTTTACTCAATTGCCATTCCCGATTTTGGCTTTCTGATGTTTTCCTTCAATCCCAGAATTGTAATTGTTGTGTATGCATCTGTTGTTTTGGTCTGAACTGGTTTGGGCGTGGAAATGGGGTCTGAACTAGCTTGATAAACCTAGTGTGGGAAGGAACCTCATAGACAGATCTAGGGCGATGGTTTTCTTCTTTGCACACCCTAAATAACATTGATTGGGAAGGCATATCCTGAGGGACTATGTAGCAGAGAAGGGGATGCTCCTTGTGTTGGGTGTGTAGATATTTCAGAAGCAAGGCTAGATATGGTGCAGGTGTCCATAGCTCTGTGGTTGAGCTCACTAGCTTAGCAGTCAGCCTTTCCATCTCCTTTGTAGCCTGATAAACCCAACTGTGTTAGCTTGGATAAATTTTGATAAATCCTTGGCTATGTGTGAGTCTGTTAGGGTTCCCTTATTCCTTGTGGGAATCATGCCCAGCTCGGGGGTGGCAGTGTTGCTGAGATATTGATGAGCACACTGGCCTATGGTTGGGTGTAACATTGTAGCGACATAACTGGTTGTGAGACAAGCTTCTTTCAAGATAAGTATTCTTGTCTATTTGGTCTCTGCAACTGTATCTGTGTTTATGAATTAATATGAACATGTCTAATGTGTTGATTTGATGAATTGCTTCTGTTGTATAATTACAAATGTATGTTTTATTTCAATGCATTTTTATTTTATGTTCATGGGGCTTAGTTTTCCCAGATCAAAAGCAGCATAATCGTGTTTCCTCTCTAGTAGATGGAAGGGGATGTGACAGTGTGCTATCAAAGCTCATGTTGCAGCTTTGGGCTTCAAAGGGGCCATGAGAAATCCACCTCTATGTTCAGCAGAAAAGCAACAAACAAGAGAAATTTTTCAAAATTCATCTTAGTATGAAAAACAGCCTGTCGTCCTAGTTAGCTGAAGTCAGGCCGATACATCTACTGGGATTAGCTGACACAAGCCGATACACATTGGGTGGAAGTTGAGATTTCCGTCGACGGTAGGAGAAAAGACGAAATTTTTCAAAAAAAAGTCTATGTATGGGCATTTCAGTTGAGTTTACTGAAGTGAGTCGATTCATGTCGGCAAGGAACATAGATGTGAGCCGATGCGTGTCGGTTGAGTCGAGCCGACAGGAAGAAAAGACAAAAATTTTGAAATTGTTTTCTAAGTATTGAAATCGGCAGAAATCCGAGAATTTTTCCGATACATCGGCTGAGTTCCGTCGACGTACATCGAAAGACTTTGGAGATTTGAGCTGACGCGTGTTGGGTGGAAGTTGGAGTTTCAGCCGATGCATGTCGGTTGGGTCTATCTGATGAGTAGCGGGTGAAAGTCATAAAAAATTTCGCTAACGGCGGAAGGCCCGCAACGGATGAAAGTTGAAAACTTTTTCGATGCAACGGATAGAAACTCTAGAAGTTTTTTGATGTGCGACGGAAGGCTCGTAGCGGGTGAAAGTCTGAAACTTTTTCGACGCAACAGCGGATGAAAGTTAAACATTTTTTCGACGTAGAGGCATGAGAAGTCGGAAGGAATCAGCTGAAGTTTGCCGACGCATACCAGACAAAACTGGGAAAGTTCACCGACATGTCGGAAGGAAAAGAAAAATGGAGCCAATACATCGAAAAACTTGTGGAGTTTCTGTCGATACGTCGGCCGAGTTTCGTCGATCGGAGGAAAACTAAAAATGGCTCCGAAACAGGTATTTTTGGTAGGTTTTTAGAGAGATTTGCAGGGTCCATAAAGATGAAAAATGGTAGAGTGTTTATGCACCAGATTGCATGAAATCGAAATATTTACAACTAAAAAATGAGGGCATTGCCCTCGACCCGCCCCCTTGACCCCCGTCGTCCCCCTGAGATAGTTGTTCTTTGTGAAAAGAAAACTTCTATGATTTTACAAAGTTGTCAATATGAGATTTTTCCAAATGCAGGTAAGTAATGTATAAAATTCTTGTGAATGTTATGCAGCTAACAGTTGTGTTTATTAACACATTTTGCAGAATCATAGTCACCTTCAAAGTCAGTGTTCTAGATAGTGCAGTTTGGTAAAGTTGGTTTAGCCATGAGAACCTTCATCAAGAATGATGCACAGAACCCTAATGAGTACAAGGAAGATGCTATGGGAGAAAATGTCCGAGTTGGAAATGCTGAGACAGAGTCTAATGGAAGGAGGTTTCAAGATATTCCCCCAGATTTTGCAACCACCATGCGAAGCCTAAGGTGGAGATGAAAAGTTACAAGGCCGATAATGAAAGATTGGTTAAGGCTCAGGAGGAGCAGAATCAGTTGAATGTAGCCATGTTGCAAATTTTGACAGACATCCAGAGGTAGATGAAATCTAGGGACCGAGACAGTAAGACCAGAAGGTAGTAAGATCAGTACTAGAAGAAGGAAGAGATCTCCTAGTGGGTCATCTGACTCTGAAGGATCCACTAGCGGTTCAAGTTATTATTCTCACAAGAATGAGAGGAAGAGGTGTTACTAGAACCATTCACGTAATGAGTTTAAGAAGGAAAGGCTTCCTACCTTCAATGGTGAGATAAACAATTGTCAAGAAGCTGAAGCTTGGCTTCATGGGATGAGAAAATATTTCCAAGTCCAAGACTACTTTGGAAATATGAAGGCTAGGGTAGCCATCTTCAATTTCACTAGAAGAGCATCCATATGGTGGGAGTACTTCAGGAAAGTGAAAAAAAATAATGAAAGAAAGATTGTGTGGAAGCAGTTCCAGAAGTATTTCAAGCAGAAGCACCTCTCTGACAGGTACTATGATGATAAGATTAAAGAGTTCCATGAGCTTAGATTGGGATAGCAAACCATTGAAGAGTGTGCAAACAAGTTCTTGGAGTTGTTGAGGTATGTCAGGTACATCAAAGATGAAAATGTGAAAATCCATCTTTTCCTTAGTGGATTGCCTGAGTCTTACAAAGACAGAATTGAGTTTTATGAACCTAGATCTCTGGAATAAGCGATAAGGAAATATAAGTATTGCTATAAGAAAAGCAAAGGCAAACCTAATAATTCATAAGACATGGAAGGAAAAGAAGAATGAGAAGTGTGACCAAAGGAAGAAAGGTTTCAAACCTTCTAACTTCAGGAATTAGCAGAAGCAGCCATCCCAAGTAGAGAAGCAGCCAGCCAGAGTGGTGGGAGAAAATCCAAGAGATCCACAACAGAATAGAGAACCACTCCAATGTTGGAAATGTGGAGGATCTCACATGCGTAGAAATTGTCCACTTGAGAATGAGAATGCAAGGTCAGCTTACAACATTCAAAAGGCAGAAACAGTGGGTCAAGTAGCAAGGGTCGTCCCTAGGATTTATGCAGAACTGGAGGACCGCCAAGCAGATCACTAGTCAATTGTGGTTGAAGTTGCAGGTAAGATTGTTGAGCAATTTGTTTCTATTTTGATTGACCCTGGTTCTACTCACAGTTACATTACTCCTATAATAGTGGAGATTTGTGCTTTTAAGAAAGTAAATCATAGCAAATATTGGTTATTTCAGCTAGCCACTGGAACTAAGAGAAAGGCTAGTAAAGTGGTAGAGAATGTCCGTTGGTCATGAATGGATTGGTTAGAAGCTTACAGGGTAAATCTTGACTGTTACAATAAGAATTTTGAATGCATGGATGAAGAAGGGAACCCAAGAGTTGTAATAGGAATTCCAAAGGTGATTTCGGTTAGGAAGATTTCAGCAATGCAGCTGAAGAAGTGTTGAAGGAAAGGTTGCAGAGTGTATGCAGCTCATGTTTTGGAAGCAGCTGAGAATGAAACTATTAGGTTGGAGGACTATCTTGTATTGCAAGAATTTAGGGATGTTTTTCCTGATGAGATTCCAGGGCTTCCTCCAAAGACATTGATTTCACAATTGAACTTGTGCCAAGAGCAACACCAGTGTCCAAGACACCCTACAGGATGAGTACACCAGAAATGCTAGAGCTGGAGATGCAACTGCAAGAGTTGTTGGAGAAGAAGTATATTAGGCCAAGTGTGTCTCCTTAGGGACCACCAATTCTGTTTGTGAAGAAGAAAGATGGTACACTTAGATTGTGTATTGATTACAAACAACTGAACAAATTCACGGTGAAGAACAAATACCCTTTGCCTAGGATTGATGACCTATTTAATCAAATGAGAGGAGCAAAGGTATTTTCCAAGATTAACTTAAGGTCATGTTACCATCATGTGAGAATCAAGGATGAAGACATTCATAAGACAACCTTCAGGACAAGGTATGGACATTATGAGTTTGTAGTGGTACCATTTGGTCTCACAAATGCACCAGCTACATTTATGTGCCTTATGAATAGTGTCTTCAGCGGGTATTTGGAAAAGTTTGTTCTTATTTCCCTTGATGACATTCGTATTTATTCTAAGAATGAGGAAGAGAATGAAGAACGTCTGAGATTGACATTGCAATTGCTTAGGGAGCATAAGTTGTATGCAAAGTTGAGCAATTGTGACTTCTATAAAGATAGGATTCATTATTTGGGTCATATTTGGGTCACATTATCTCCGATGAGGGAAATGTTGTAGACCTAGAGAAGATTGAGGCCATTATGAATTGGCCTACTCTAAGAAATGTTATAGATGTGAGATCTTTTATGGGACTTGCAGGATACTATAGGAGATTCATTGAAGGATTCTCCAAGGTTGCACATCCAGTCACTTCTTTGCAAAAGAAGGGAATAAAGTTTGAATTGACACTGAGGTGTGAAGAAATCTTCCAGCAGTTGAAAAATCTTCTCACAAGTGCACCAGTATTGAATATTTTCGACCCAGAAAAATATTTTGTGGTGTGTACTGATGCATGCGGTCAAGGGCTTGGGGGAGTCCTTATGCAAGACAACCACGAGATATGTTATGGGTCAAGAAAGTTGAAGGAACATGAGAAGAACTATGGCACTCATGATCTCAAACTTGGAGCCATAGTACATGCTCTCAATATGTGGAGGCATTACTTGATGGGCAGAAGATTTGAGCTAAGGATATACCATTCTGGTCTAAAGTATTTGTTTGATCAACCAATGTTAAATGCAAGGAAAGCTAGATGTCTGGAGTTTTTATGTGAATTTGGTTTTGAAATCAAGCACATAAAGGGAAAAGAGAATAAGGTAGTTGATTCACTCAGTAGGAAGGTGCAAGAAATGCATGTGGCATCCATTAGTATTTTCCAATCGGAGTTGAGGCAGCAAATTGTTAATCATGTTGCTGAAGATCAATTGTATGCATAGGTCAAGGACAAGTTGCAACAGCAAAGCCTTGAAAAGAAGTATGAGGGATATAAATTGGAAGAAGATGGAATTATTACCTACAAGAACAAAATTTACATTCCAAATGTAGCAAATTTGAGGAGAGTTGTTATGGATGAGATCCATCAAGCTCCATATTCTGGTCACCTAGGATATCAAAAGACAATTGCTATAGCTAGAACGCAATACTTTTGGCCAGGAATGAAAAAGGACATGACTGAATATATTTCAAGGTGCATGAAATGTCAGCAGGTGAAGGTTGAGCATCAACACCCAAGAGGTTTATTGCAGCCTTTTCCAGTTCCAGAATGGAAGTGGGAAGTTATTTCCATAGATTTTATTACAGGATTGCTAATGACTTGGATACAACATGATTCCATCATGGTTGTGGTGGAAAAGTTGACAAAGGAAACACATTTTATACCGGTTAAGTCTACACATAAGACTGATGACATTGCAAAGATCTTCATGAAGGAGATTTTCAAATTCCATGGATTTCCTAAGCCAATAGTCTCTGGCAGAGATGTCAAGTTCACTTCCAATTTTGGAAGGGGTTGTTTACAGATTTGGGTACAAAATTGAACTTCAACACTTCCTACCATCCTCAAACTGATGGGCATACAAAGAGAGTTAACCAGGTCCTTGAAGACATGCTTCGTATGTATGTGATGGATAAACCATCCAAGTGGGAGGATTATTTACACTTGGTAGAGTTTGATTATAACAATGGACAACAAGCATCCTTGGGGATGAGTCCATATGAAGCTTTGTATGGAAGAAGGTGTAGGACACTAGTGACTTGGGATAATCCAGTGAACAGGGTTGTGCTTGGTCCATAATTGCTCAAGGAGATAGCGTAGGAAGTTGTAAAGATCAGGAAGAATATGAAAGCAGGCCAAGATAGAAAGAAAAACTATGTAGATAAGCATAGGGTGAACAGAGAGTTCAGTATTGGGGATCATGTTTACCTCAAAGTGAGGGCAAAGAAGAATTCCTTGAAGCTTGGAAGTTGTGCCAAGCTATCACCTAGATATTGTGGGTCGTTTGAAGTGCTTGAAAGAATAGGGCCAGTTGCATATAGACTTGCATTGCTTGGTAGCACTAGGGCTCATAATGTTTTTCATCTTTCTTTGCTTAAGAAATATGTACATGATGCTAACCATGTGATAAATTGGGATGTGATTCAGGAGGAACCCAAGGGAGATTTCCAAATTGAGCCAATGCGCATCCTCGACAGGAAGGTCACCATGCTATGGAACCAAGACATAGGGAAGGTAAAGGTGCAATGGGAGCACTACGGTCCTGAAGAGGCTAAATAGGAGCTAGAAGATGCCATGCAATTGGCACATCCATTTTTGTTCAATTCTGCGGAGCATTGGGAGCGATACCAATGTAGCATTTTTGTTCAATTTTGTAAAGTACTGAGGACAGTGCTGTTGAAGGGGGAGGGGAATGTAACACCCCGGTTTTGACACCATTTGCATTAAATGTATATCATGTATATATTGTAATTAATCATGGTGTGGAGCTAAAGGAAAAATCCCCACCATCGATTTAGCATTTTATGTTCGGAGATTAAAAATCATTGCCGATGGTATTTTGTGTTAGCCGGCACATTTTAATTTTGGNCCACAACCAGCTATGTCGTTGCAACAAATAATGAGATGGGAGCATGATTTACTAAGGATAAAGGGGGGGGGGGGTATTCAAACATTTGGGCCAATGGGGAAAAGCTAAATGTCAAAGGGAGAACCCATCAAACTGTCAACTACCTTTCTTGTCTTATTCACCCAATCATTTATTACTACCAGAAATTGGTTGAGTTGGTTATTGCATGTGATGGGCAAGGCATGGCATCCCAAATTCGAACTGGACAGAGCACCCATTTTTGAAAAATGTGTTTTGACTCCTTGGGAAAGTAAAAACCCAAAAATGTATGCCCATTCCCTCATGCATTCACATTTTTGTCTTTTCCACATTTTTGGAGCTCCTGGGCACTCTCATTCATGTTTTTGTAGTTTCCTGTGTTTTTTCCCCATGGCTAAGAAGTTGTTTTGCTAACAGTCAGTGGCTGGGATCTCTGTTGGGCATTTTGGTTGTTGTTTTCCTCATTACCCGGCTGGAAAAAATGTTTTTGGGTTGCACAACAAGTGGGAGAAGAGACCCACAATTTTTTAGTGTGGTATGAATCCATTTTTTCCCACGTGAAGGCAATAAATGTTTCTGAAAATGAATTGCACAAGCTGAGCTATTTTACTCAATTTCCATTCCTGATTTTGGCTTATGTGGTATTTTACTTCAATCCCATAACTGTAATTGTTGTGTATGCATCTGTTGTTTTGGTCTGAACTGGTTTGGGAGTGGAAATGGGGTCTGAACTAGCTTGATAAACCTAGTGTGAGAAGGAACCTCATAGACAGATCTAGGGGGCTGGTTTTCTTCTTTGCACACCTTGAGTAACACTGAATGGGAAGGAATATCCTGAGGGACTGAGTAGCAGAGAAGGGGATGCTCCTTGTGTTGGGTTTGTAGATTTTTTAGAAGCCAGGCTAGATCTGGTGCAGGTGTCCATAGCTCTGTGGTTGAGCTCACTAGCTTATCAGTCAGCCTTTCCAGCTCCTTTGTAGCCTGATAAACCAAACTATGTTGGCTTGGCTGAATTTTGATAAATCCTTGGCTATGTGTGAGTCTGCTAGTGTTCCCTTGTTCCTTTTGGGAATCATGCCCAACTCGGGGGTGGCATTGTTGCTGAGAGATTGATGAGCAAACTGGCCTATGGTTGGGTGGAACGTTGTAGCAATGTAGCTGGTTGTGGGACAAGCTTCTTTCAAGATAATTATTCTTGTCTATTTGATCTCTACAACTGTATATGTGTTTATGAATTAATATGAACATGTCTAATGTGTTGAATTGATGAATTGCTTCCATTGTATAATTGCAATTTTATGCATCTGTGTATGTTTTATTTCAATGCATTTTTATTTTATGTTCATGGGGCTTAGTTTGCCCGGATCGACAGTAGAATGGTCGCGTTCCCTCGCTGGTAGACGGGAGGGGACGTGACAATTGTTCACTTCGTCTTCCCTTTGGCGAATGAAAATATACCATGCATCTCGCGAATAATAAACCGCCATGTTTCATGTTTGTTGTTCAAGATAAGGTTTTTAATGCAGGTTTATTATGTGTTCCTTCCGTTGCATCGAAAACCTGTCCGATAATGCGTGTTCCAGAAGTTTTCATCCACTACATTGCTTCCAATTCCTGCCGACAATGTGAAGTGCAAATAGAACATGGTTTTTTCTGTGATCGATGGAAGGTGAAGAAAACAAACTTGCACCAGTCTGGAGAGAACGAAAAGGGACCTGATCATGGCCACGAAAAGAGCGAAATAAAGTGGAGGGTAGCGAGAAAAGAGCAATCAATCATGGGGAGCTTCCATAATGAATTCTGCACAGTTGAAGTGGGAAGCAGAATTAATCTCCAAGAGAGACTAATTAAACCCACATCCGTAAAGAAGAGCAGTATTGTTATAGTTTTCATCCACCCATCTAACGTATTGGGTGGTTGCCAACGGCTTCTCAAGGGCATGGCTGTGAAATTGGCTAAGAGGGGATATACAAATTTGACTTTTGATATGAGGGGAGCAGGCAAATCTCCAGAGAAATCTTCATGGACTGGTTCATTAGAGGTACATGATGTTGTGGCTGTCTGCAGATGGGCTTCTCAATACATCCCTACTGAAGAATACTTTTGGTTGGATCTTCTGCAGGTACTCGCATTCGTCTTCTTTATATTTTTATTTGTTTAGCTTTTTGGAGTTGTGCATTAGTCTATGAGATCCCTTAATTGAATAAAATTACTAGCCACAATTAATCCTTGAATATACATTTCTTGTTATCCACCTTGTATTTGATTTGAATATTTATGTACCAAATAGATACTTTGCTTTTAAGAATCCAATCAATCCTCATAAATACCAATGATGTATGAGTAGACCTCAAATAATTAGTGGAAAACACTGAATATTTGTTTGCATTGGGTGTTATCATTTGCATCTTGATTTTTGGATAGAACGGAAGTAAACACAGCTTCTGGAATTCAGTGTGTTTTTATTGGGATTTCCTACCTCCGCCATGCTAAGGGAATAGCATAATCCAGCACTAGAAAATTGCTAGGAGGTCCTCAGAGCAAGTTTGAGGCATATCAAGTCTCAGTTATATTATAGGTGTCATATAATTTCTTTGGCTTGTGTTTGTTCTACTTCAGGTTGCAATGACTCTGTTTCAGGATGGTGAATGAAGAATCGGTTCTACTTTCGATTTTGCAAAATATCTGAGATGTTTAGATAAGGAAAATTTTGTCTCAATTCCATTCTATGTATTATTAGGGTTGGTTAATCTGATATTTTAAATTTGTGTGTGTAATATTGTGGGTTTAGCTACCACTATAGTATCTATCTGCACTTAAAGGCTATTAAAGTTGAGTGACTTCAAAGCAAAAAATACAATAGAAAACTTTGCTGCTACAGACTACTGACAATGGTGCAAGATTTTAGAATAGAAGTGAAAACAACATACAGTAAGAGAAGAAAACATCCATGTCAACTGCAAACAAAGATGGTGAAAAAACCCCAAGGAATAACACAAACCTTATATACATCAAGTATGTAACACAAAATCAGACACTCAACATCCTATGCATTGAGTTATCATGCATGTTTTAGGAACTGTTCTGGTATCCATCCATGGGCTGGATGAGGAGCTATGTTTTCACAGGTTCTCTATCTGCTCCACATGTTTACAAACTTTCTTGTTGGTGGTTTTCTACTTACCTTACCAATAGAATCTTCACTACAACTATATAATTCCTTTGATGGCTATATTTTTGTCTTTGATGGAATTAGAAACAACTTCTTCACGATAGCAATTATTGTGCCTTATTCCCATTGGCCTCCCTGTAAAATATTTTCTATAAGTTATTTTATTTGTCTTCCCGTCTTCCTTCCAACTCCACCTGACTCTTTGAGGGTTTTGACAATTGTTCCTAGGAAGCGTTACCCTTCCTGGCCATTACTTTTTTTTCCCACCAGAATGGATATAGAACTGTTTTTTTCTTCATTGAATGTTGTTGGCAATGCGCTGCCACATGTGCCATTGGAAGGGACTTTTGATGGGAAACTTTACAGATCAGTTTCGGAGGGTGAAGAGGAGGCATGGTTATAATAATTAGAATCAAGAAAATGATTCAACTCCTTTGACCAGGTTGGACCAGGTTGGATGATGCAATTTACTTATTGTTGTTGTTACAGATGGGTTTATCAATCTATCCATGTCCATTGAGTTGAAATAGACAAGAAGAATGGAAAAGAAAAGGAAGCTTGATAGTTTGATTGGAGGAACTAGAATAAGGTTGCTTCTCTTTTAAGTAAATTAGATATTGAAGCTGGTATGCGGCCTCTAATGTGCTAAATTTATCATTTGATATTTAGATTCAATTATTGAGTAAATAGAGAAGAAGAGTTAATAGTTGAATATCTAACCCTCTCTGACCTTGTATTTCTAGGGATAAATTTGTTGGATATTGGATTCTGAACATAGATAAAAAAATTTATAAATTTCATGATATTATATAGCATTATAACTAATATAACTAACTGTTGTTTTTATTTATGAGAAAAATCCTAAGTAGCCCATATCACGAGTTTCAAAGGAATGAAGCTAAGCACAAGTGAAATTTAATAGATATGAATTTCCAAAAAACAACCATTTAGTGAGAAATAAGTTGAGGTACCCCTGCATCCTTCTGCATAAACAAGGTGTCGTGCTCTGGTTAAATATTCAGTTGTGAATAGAAAACTTTTTGGTTACATTAGAAAGAATGTTTTTAAAGTGGTTTGTTTTATTGAACCAACATAAATCTGTTTTAAATCCAAATTTATCAAGCACTATTTTGGTGTTTGATAAATCTGGGTTAATGATGGACCTATGCTGGTTTGATTTATTTTTTGTTTTATGAGTTAAGTATGGTTTGTTTTAACTTTTTTAGTTTGATTTTAATTCTTTATTTTATGAGTGGATTATCAGTTATCAGTGTGTATATCAACCTCTGTGTATCAACCTAATACTTCAACTCCAACCTGTATACATCAGAGTCTATATCAACATGTATGTATCAGAATATATAATATTTCTCTATCTAACATGCACGTCTCCATTAAACACATCCAATGCAAGTCAATACTGAAACATACACATTCTTTTATTGAAACAACAATGTTTGAGCTTAAATTATTGCTGACAATATTGAACTGGCTACTTATTAAAATAACAATGGTTGAGCTCTAAGTATTTCTCATATCAAGTTTGGCAAAGTATGCAAGGTGTTGCTTCCCTCTGAATTTCCCGGAGAGGTGATGATGAATGTAATATTTTTTAATAAACTTCATGTACAAGGATGGATTATGTTCATCCACTAGCTTTGTCGATGGGGCCACCTCTGCATCCACACTTGCATTGTAGAAATTAGCAATAGAAATCCTTCCTCTCTCTTCATTTGTTGTTTCCCGATGCTCTACGTTCTTGTTGCTGCCCGATGCTCTACTTCCTATAAAAAATTTATACATAAATCCTCCCACAACATAAACATAATATAGTATGATTTGATTTGCAAACCATTAATAACTTGTAAGGATGGTAATTATTTTTTTAACTGTAATTAAAGTTGAGAAACCATTAATTCATGCATTAATAATAGCCATAGCCTATCAAAGTTGGGCCCGACTAGCCACTCATAGAAAGACTTGTAACCTCCGGTGTGCGACGTAGCCATTGCCACTGTCATTTTTATTTTCACCCTAGGAGAAGCAAAGCAAAGAAAACCAACTGCACCCTGTAATAAAACAAATCAGTTCTGGCAATCAATTTCGTTACAATTACAAGACCAAAATAGATAGCTCCACCTCCAAGAAAAGAAATTTATGTATGTAGTGGAGTAAGTGAAATTGAGAGGAGATAAAAGATGATTAGTAGGCAATCACTTTTGACTCCCGTTTGTAGGATGCTTAGGCATGGCTTTTCCTGGGCCTGATAAACTTGCTTTGTGCCCTCTTTATGACTGGCCAGTGACTGTGTATTCCCTCTAGGACTGGGCCCTGACCTATGTGATCCCTCCAATGGCTTATATGTGGTTGTTGTGACCTTCTTTTGCTTGTCATGGGCTGAGGTCGTGCCCTCCTTTAGCTTCCCATACAGATTTGTTACCTCTTGCTTGTTTCCAGACTTGAAAAGTGGCCTTCTTGGCCTGTTTGTACTTGATGTTTTAACTTGTTGTATTGGTTCATGCCATGGCCCATCCCTAGAGGGCATACACAACCACTCTCCAGTCTAGGGAGGTCAGAACATTCATAAGTTGTGTGTCACTCCTTTCCACATTTATTGACCTTAGCTTGAACTGATAAAGGTTGGATGTAGTCTGTGTTATCACATATATAGTAGCTGGGATACCATATTCTATTTTTCATATTCCAGTACACTTTTCCATCCAGTTCCCTTTCATATGAGATGCTGAGACGAGCATCTATGATGGATCACTATTTGATGATGGACTATAGTACTTTCCCATGCCATGGCCGAGTCTCAGGACACTTAGATTTGAGGACTGATGTAGCCATTTAGCCATTTACAGAGCATTCGGTATTGCCCAGAGTTGCAGTAGCAGTTTCTCAGTGGACAGATGTTGGTTCAGATTGGTTATTTACATTTATATGACTCAGCAGATATTATCTTGTGTTGTGGTTATTATTTCTTTTATACTCATTCTTGTGACATGTCTTAGCATTTAGTGTCTTGATCTGGCGATCATATAAATATGTGGACTTGGTTGTATTGATATTATGTATGTATGTCCTTACTTAGACCTAGAATTTCTTGACCCATACTCATTGGTTTTACCCTCCTTAGGGAGAATAGAGGTGATCATTCCCACCATACTTTGGCTTGCTAGTGTTGGTTTCATTGTTCACTATCTCCATCCATCCATTACCTTCCATCTATTTTTATATCCCGACCTACTACTTGACTTGTGGCATGGAGGACCTTACCCCACTAGAGCCTTTGTGTTGGACATGCTTCCCTGTTTGTTTGTGTCTCGGCTTTGAGTTGCCTAGGTTGTGTTGGCTAAACCTGAAGCAAGTAGCGTTCCCATCAGTACAAGGTATTTGGAAATGAAATGAATATATTATGAAAATCCCATTCATGAAAATAAGTGTTTTTAAACATACATGAATACAAGGAAATCCTAATGAATTTGGCTCTAAAATTAATGAATGTCTTGTAAAAGCCCATTCATGAAAAGTAGTGTTTTTAAACATACATGAATGCATGAAGCAGTAATAAATAAAAAATCCGTGTAACAAATGGATCACGGCTATGGAAAATTGAAGGCCCAAAAAGCAATGGTTCTTAAAAGTTATATCTAAAAGATTGATGGCCTCATTTGTATTTGATTTGGATTGTGAGCATTTGTCAAGGTCAATACGCACCTCTAAACGTAACTTACCCATTTGTGAGACACTGCCATATCCTATGTTATTGCTTGTCCAACATATGCTAGAGTGAGTATCCCCTTTCCATATCCAAAGTGTCACAGTGTCAAGTTGGTAGTCACTCTTTAGCCTAGCCTTTTGATTTTTAGCCTTCACCCTTCACTAGCAAATTGATTACAACTATGAAGTGAGTATGGTCTTGAAAGTCTAGTCTGAGTTATAATTAATTAATGAAACTCTATGTATTTGGTTGGTAGATCACCGGTGAAATGATTACTACTTGTTATAATTGTTACTTGAATGAATTTTTGAGCATGCCTTAGCCTCTAAACACTTACAACATATTGATGTTAGCCTGGTCATATTATTGGGTCATTTACAGATTATTATTTTATCTATCTAGGTATATTGGATATTGTAGATGATCATGCAGAGACCTATAGGGTGTATGAGTATGCATCTTAGATGGATTTGGGCTCCCTGAGTCCAATGAGATAGTTTATTTTCAGTTCCAGGTAGTTACAATGATGATTTGTCTCAGTGTACCATTCTGGTGCAGTTCTGCCATGTTGAATGGCCTGTCAGAGCAGAGAGGTGATTTGATTGGTTCACCTAGAGCGTTGTATGAGGAGGGGGTGGTCCAGCCACTTGGTTTTACCATATTACCCCCCTTCCAGAGAGCCTGGTGGGCTCAGTTTGACAACGATGACTCTCTAGGAGGCATTTTTTCCATATCACGTTTCTCAAGGCAAATTTAAGATAATAAAAATGGCTACTGAAGAATTTGATTTGGGATACTAAGGAAAGGAAATGGCATGGGATGAGTTTTGATGATGAGTGTGATGTCTTACACTCCTTCTCCAGTGGTTTCAACACTTGGATGGACCCACATCCATCTCTCCGAAATATTTTATTATTTTCTAGTGCTTTTGGAGGCTCACAATTTCCTCAGAGAGGCAATATTTTGCATTTAAAAAATATATTTATTTTTATTGTGCCATGGGGACACACTAGGGGAGTTAGTTAACACCCCCTGGACCCATCATGAGCTTTATTTATTTTTTATTGAGGGGGATCCCCTCTCCTAGGGTGATTTGGTCCATTGATATATTATATTGTTGTATTGATCCATGTTCTTTATGTTGAGCTCATCTCAATCGTTGATTATAACATTTTTATATTTTAATCTTAGCTAGCCATTTGAAAAGTGGTTATGATTTTGGTACCTCTCATTCCTATTTAACGAGAGAGCATCTCATTGTAAAGGGGCCCTTGGATCTTGGACCTAGATATTAGAAAAACTATTTCTGTGGAAATTCTTGGATCTCCTTCGCATCTAGTGTTCTTAAATGGTGATTGGAAAGTCTATTGCTTCCTAGCATTTGGGTATTTGTGGTGAGATCTATATTTTTTTGGAAACATTGTTTTGTCTACAGGAGGACGACTTCACTTGGGCATTTTTGCAGGGCTTCCTCAACTCGCTTGTTTGGAATCGCTTGTATCAGGGGGTTTTCGTTAGTATCATTGTGATCTATGATTTTATCTTGTTATTTTTTTGTAGCATTTGTTCTTTTCTCTTGACGCATCAAATCTGATATGGTTGACGTTTGTTGTGCATGAGAGAGGGTGCATTGGCTTCCTTGGGAAAATCGTTTTACATAGAGGCTTCCTCCAAATCTTCTCAAATTGATTGGGACGACATAGATCATCACCATCAAGGCATATATAGGGTTATCTAGGTAATATCTATAGGTTAGTTCTTCTTCTCTTGATCTCAATCCATTGGCATCTTCATTTTTATGTTAAAACCCTAAATATATAAAATATATAAAATATTATATATCAAACCACTTGATCTCTTGGAAAACCATTTATGGGTTTTATATATCGGGTCAAACCCTAAGTGGGTCTTCCTAGACGTTTTTCTTAGGTCACTCCATTGGGCCCAAATCCCAAGCTCTCTAAACCCTAGCGCAACCCCTCAATTGGCCATTTCCTCTTGCGATTTGATCTTGTCCCTGAGGCTCGGGTACTTTGACACTATTAAACTTTCCTTTGATTCTATCTAATGGTACTAGATAACCCCAATCTCCTTCTTACACTCCCTGCATTGGTCATGTTTCCCAAGGCAGTGGATATCATCATCTTTTTCTAGTACCTTGATTCTGGATCTAGTAGAAGGGTTCACAAGTCACTTGTATTTCAAACTTGGATCAAATTTCATACCTCATAAACCCCTGACACAAACCCTAACTCTCCTTGTCACTTCATCCATATATATAGGGTTTATTTCACCTTACACCTTACGTGCTTCAACTTCATTTGATTTGATCTGGTGTTTTGGTCTGATCTCTCTTATCTAGACTAGATATGGGTCTCCTCCATTGTTGTCTTGGGATAAGATAACATCAAGTGAAGATTGCCTCAATTAGCGTGACAACCATTCATTTGGGAGTCGAGGCTATCTTGGTTCCACCTCTTTAGTTTCCCATCCCTTTACCATCCATCCTGGATCCACCTCATAAGGGAAAATACAAGTTTGGTGATAACAGTATGTTTGGGGGTTGCTTCCTATTTGGATAGGACAAACCTAGACTATGATTTCTATGTAAATAATCTATGTACTTTGAAATTAATTTTTATGAATTTGAATACTTAATAACAATTAGGTTATTATTATTTTTAAGTAATTAAAGTCAAGAAACCATTAATGCTTGCACTAATAATATCCATAGTCTACCGAAGTTGGGCTCGTTTAGTCACTCGTAGAAAGACTTGTAACCTATGGGATGTGCCATAGCCATTGCCATTGCCATTTCCATTTCCATTTTTTATTTTTACAATCAATTTCGTTATATTTACATGACCAAAATAGATAGCTCCACCTCCAAGAAAATAATTTTTTTTTGTGTAATGGAGTACAAGAAATTGAGAGGAGATAAAAGATGATTAGTAGGCAATCGTCTTTGCATCATGTTTGTAGGATGGTTATACATGAATTTTCCTTGTCCTGCTAAACTTGATTTGTGGCCTCTTCGTGACTGGTTAGTGACTGTGTATGCCCTGTAGGGTTGGGCCTTGACCTATGTTATCCCTCCAATGGCCAAGACGTGGATGGTATGACCTTCATTTGTTGGATGAGGGGTGAGATGGTGGCCTCCTTTAGCTGCCCATACAGAGTTGTTACCTCTTGTTGGCTTCCATACCTGAAACGTGGCCTTATTTCCCTGTTCAAACTTGATTTTTTCACTTGTTGAGATTGGTCATGCCACACCCCAACCCTAGAGGGCATACACAACCACTCTCCAGTCTAGGGAGGTCAGAACATTCATAAGTTACGCGCCACTCCTTTCAACAGTTCTTGACCTTTTCTTAAACTGATAAAGGTCAGATGTAGTCTGTTTGGGAGTTGCTTCCTATTTGGATAAGACAAACCTAGACTATGATTCCCAAGTAAATACTCTATGTACTTTGTAATTTCTTTTTCTGAATTTGCAAACTTAATAACATAGCTACAGCTATAAGCCTGTTCAATGTCTACAAAACATCTGCTGACCAAATCGAGTTCCCAACTTCCAACATTATTGGACAATAATATTGTTTTCTATGGATTTTTCTATAATGACTTGAGCATTCTCTACTTCCAAATTTCTACCATGACATAGAATATAGATGCTAGATAATATGATCAAGGAACTATTATGAGTAATACAAATAATTTTTTCCATTTTTTGCTTAAACTTTCCCCTGAATTTCACATGGATCGATATCCAGACACAATGTGGTTTAAGTGTGCGACTACATGACATGAAATGGAAAAAAAATATGTTGTTTACTGTGCTTGTTATGCCTACATGCTTTTTCCCCCTGGATTCTTTGTTGAGAACACTGTAGCATTCATCGTCCCTTACACCAATCCACCTTCCACACGTATCCTCCTGCAGTCCTCCTGCTTTGTTGATGTGTGTCCTTCGCGTCCTTCACCTGCTTTAGTTGACTTCTGGAAGCCTTGGGCTACTTTTAAGGTTGTTTCTTTCCTCATGTTTGTAGGTTGCTTATACATGGATTTGCCTGGGCCTCCTTACCTTCTGCGTGGTCCCATTTTAAGGCTAGATTTGACTCCTCATTGTAGGATTCTTATACATCCCTTTGTTTGGGCCTGCTAAACTTGTTTTGTGGCCTCTTTGTGACTGCCAAGTGACATACTTGAAACGTGCCCTTCTTGGACTGTTTGAACTTGATGCATGAATTTTTTTGAGCTTTATCATGCCACACCATAACCCTATGGGGAATTCCCTTTCTCTTCATATTCTGCATACACAATACACACAAGTCTCCACTAAATTGGCCAAGATGCCCCATTTTTTCTGAACATTCCTATTGCCATAGAAAACAATGTGCATAAAACAATGTTCATCTCACGAGCCTGCTACTTCGAATCCATTACGTCCACTCCGGTTCCCACTCGAATTAACCCGAAAAAAATATATTCACAATAAAGCATTCTTTATTAAAATATCTTGCATTGCACTATGAAAATAGTGAGGGTTTCTTGCGCTAGCCATCAGAACCACTTCATCTTTGATCTTTTAGTCTCATCCACTCTGGTTCCCGGTCGGTTCCTTCATTGTACCATTTGTTTCGCTTCCATAGTGAGGGTTTCATGCATTACCGTTCATAACCACTTTGTCTTTGGTCGTGTAGTCTCGTCCACTCCGATTTCCACTCGGTTCCTTCACTGTACGATTTGTTTTGTTGGCTTCCTTCATTGAATGAGATGCAATAGTCATAATCTTCACGTCACTCCCTTCAACACTTTCCATAATCCATTGATCAACATTGCATGTGACCACCTCATGAGCATGCCTCTTTTCTACATTGAGATTGATAATTAATTGTTACACATTGCATGTGACCACCTCATCAACACTATCTATGCCTGCCATCCCCGAAAGATGGATTTTTTATCATCAAGCAAAAAAAAAATGCACAAATGATGATGAAAAAATTGTTCTCTTCTCTGAAGCTATCAACCAGCCTTGTTAGTCTTTTACTCATGGAGTTAAAACATTTTCATAACTTATTCTTCATAAATAGGTTATAGTTTGTTTTTCTTGGTTTGAGAAAGAGGTAGTCCCTGTTTCCTACTTTTCTAATTTTCTAAAGGAGACATCCAAACATAATAGTCATTTTTTCTTTGTTGGTTTGGCATGAACCTTTTTACACATAAAATGTATTTCCTTAAATAGATTTCTTTTGTTGGAAGAGGGGCATTTGAAGGTCTCTTAAACATTTATTTTCATGGTATCTTAAGAAAGACTTATTGTCAAATTAAATATAATTACATGTAAAAAATTATTTTTACATCTAAAAAACAACTAACATAAAATATCTATGCTCTTCTGATATTTTTTAGCATACGTTTACTATAATATGTAGTATTGAAATCACTTTTAATGATTAATTATCCAATGCCCATTTATTATTTCGGCATTGACTTAAAGTAATTAAACTTATAAAAAAAATCTGCGAAGGTTTTGGTATTTGTTTTTCATGTAACTATACTATTAAAGTCATTTATTTATCTATTTTAGATATTTCAAGTAAAACAATTAAAACATAAGTATGAAGTAGATCAATTAATGCATAAATATATACATGTTGGAAATAACTTTTACTTATGCAAGTACCAACAAATCACATCTTCAATTTGGATTTTCTTGTTATATAGTGGTGACACAAAAAAAATGTCCACATACCTTGAGAGAGAGAATATAGTAAAGGCCTTTGTCGACCCGTAACTATTCTTTTGTCTTCCTTCTGTTAGTCGATGCCCTTAACTTGAAGTAAAACACACTGGTTGTATTCTGTTTGGGGGGTGATTCCTCATGGATACTACATACCTAGACTAGCCTTTTGTTTTGTTTGACTTTTGGCCTGAACATGCCTGTGGTTATCTTCTCTTGACAAGATTTTCCTGTTTGAATCCTTTCTCCTTTGGGTTGTCTTTATTATGCCTTGCCCATGTCTATACATATATCTCTTAAACCCTGGATCATACGTCAAAAGTAGTGTTAAGCCTAACCATATGACCTTTAGTACCCTATTCTAAATCAACCTATTCTTTATTTTATTTTATTAGTAATTATCCTACAAATTAGGGATTACCTAAGGGACTTTTCTAGAAGGGTTTTAAATATTTTACATTTAGCTTTCACTCTTTCATTTGTAGGTGGCACCTGGACAAAGGGAGAAAACCATATTTACTTCTGTGTCTACTGTAGACTTGTTTGTTGCTCTTTTGCTTTATGAGCTTTCTTTTGCTTAATGCCCAGGGTTACTTTTGCTTTTCCTTGACTCCTAGGTTTCTTTATGATCCTGGAGTGGCCCATGAAAAGTGTTTTTAACCCTAGGGTGTTTGTTGATACCACTGTAGAATTCATCCTCCTTCCTCCAACCCAAATTCCACATGTGAACTCCTGCTTTGTTGACTCGTGTCCTTTAGGCTCTTCAGCTGTTGCGTTTGGAATTCTTAAATCCCCCAGTTTCTTTCGCTGCTCTGGCCGCTTCTTCCCCACACCTCGACGATTTATTCCACTTCTCCAGTGGGATCTTTTCGCACCATGGTTTCTTCTGCTCCTTCGGTAGTCTACCCTCACTTTGGATTTTTCTTCTCTTGATCCAATAGACTCTCTTTGGCTTACTGCTTGTCATCATGTTCACAATAGAGTTGAACCTATTAAACCCCAAACTGTAGGTGGTAGATAGCTTGATTTGAATTTTTCTATTGACCGCACTAAGGGGTTTTGTAACAAACACTAATGCCTCAACCATCTAATCACCCTTCAATACTTTCATTGGGTAGACGAAATCCACAGACATATAAGATGAAATTGTTGTTTATCACATAACCCATTCATGGGGGTCGTTTGACATTTTGTCAATCCATCGCCCCTCCCTCGTGCATTCATTTTGGTGATCTCAAACTGCCAATGATTTCGTACGTAGAGAAGATTCTCATGCTTTTCAATACATGGGTTCACACAAACAAATTGCATTCAACCGATTTGCGGGAATAAGGTTTGGTGTTCATATAGAGTAGGGTTTGCATTATTTTGGTTTCTATGAAGCTTCTAAACTTGGTTTGTGGCCTTTTAGTGACTGGTAAGTGAATGTGTATGCCTTTACAGTTGCGTCGTGTCCTTTGTTGTCCCTCCAAGGGCTGAGCTGCGGGTGATGTGCCTTTTCCTGCTGGCCATGGGCTGAGAATGTGAACTCCTTTACCTGCCCATACACAGCCTTTCACTTTTGTTGGTTGCTAGTTTTGAAACATGGCCTTGTTCAAATGATTGAAATTGATGCCCAGACTTGTTGAACTAGGTCATGCCACTGCCAAACCCTTTAGGACATACATATTCACTTCACAGACTAGGGAGGTCACAACAGCCATAAGCTATGCATCGCTCCCTTCAACATTTTATGCCCTTTTCTTGAACTGTTAGAGGATGGATGTAGTCTGTTTGTGGGTTGCTTCCTATTTGTATAGTACAAGCCTAAGCTCTTATTTTTTTGGATGCCTTTTGGCTTGCCCATTAATCTGCTTATTTTGTGCAACATTTCTGGACTTTCAAATGATCTATGGCCTTGTGTTTGGAATTTTTAAGAAACCATTGGGGGCCTTCTTATACATGTACCTCTAAGATATCATCTTCCTTTAAAGGTTCCTCTAACTCTAAAGGTTGTATTTCTTCTCCCAACACAAAAAATACATCCCTTTGTAGGCTGCTTATACATGCCTTCCTATCTGGTTGCTAAACTTTGTTTGTGGTATTTTAGTGACTCGGAAGTGACTGTGTATGCCTTTAGGGTTGGGTCGTGACTTTTGTTAGCCCTCCAAGGGATGAACTATTGGTGTTGTGCCTTCTTCTCCTGGCCATGGGCTGAGAACATGACCTCCTTTAGTTCCCCATACATAGCCTTTCACTTTTGTTAGCTGTGAGTTTTGAAACGTGGCCTTGTTCACATGTTTGAAATTTATGCCTAGCCTTGTTGAGCTACCCTTTAGGGCATACACATTCACTTTTCAGCTTAGGGAGGTCACAATAGTCATACGCTGCGCATCACTCCCTTCAACATTTCCTGACCTTTCCTTGAACAGTTAGAAGATGGATGTATTATGTTTGGGGGCTTCTTCCTATTTAGATAGTACAAGCCTAGACTCTTGTTTTTTTTATGCCTTTTGGCTTGCCTATTAATGTGCTTATCTTCTCCCAATAAGCTGTGAATTTTTCTATCCTTTTTCTACTGGGTTGTCTATATTCTTACTGGCTCGTGGTTGTACATAATATCTCCTATCTTGTCCATGCATTGTGATGCACTATCCCACCTTAGATATGTTTGTGTTAAAACCTATATGGTAGGTCAATAGTATTTTTTGGTCTACTAGAGGGAGCTATGCATTTTAAGGTGCCTACTTGTGATTTGGGATGACTATCCTTGTTGCTACCCTTATGAGATCTTGCCACTTGGTCACGGGGTTTTGTTGCTGGTTGTATCTAACCTAAAACCGTACCACTTTAACCTTCTCTCTCTCAAAGTAACCCTTATGACAACTTGTCCTATTAGCGACAATAGCTGACTCAACATGTCTGAGTATAAGTCATATACAAACAAGATCTATTTAGCATTTGTTTTTAAATTACTGTGTATTAGTTTCACTATATTTTTCCTATTTTTATGCTATGTATATTGGAAATGAAAATCCATCTCAAGGACCAACTTTAACGCAATGACAAGCAGAGTGTTTAAGTTGAAAGACATGCAAATTATTTTTACATTTATGACAAAGAAAATATTAAACTCCTTGTATGACTCGTAACTATGCTGCTTTCTGCCTCTTGCTGAGCCATGGCCTTATCTTGAACTAATAAAGGTTGGTTTTAGTCTTTTTGGGTTTTTTTTATAGCTTTTACACATAAAATTAATTTCCTTACATATCTTTGTTTTCTTGGAAGTGGGGAATTTGAATGTCTCTTAAACATTTACTTTAATCGTGCTTTAAGAAAGACTTACTGTTAAATCAAATATAATTACATATTAACATTTAATTGTACATCTGAAAAATAGTTAAATTAAAGTAGTTAAGTTTTTTTTTGTATTTTTCATTAAATTTTGTGCTTAAGTATCCATTTTAAAATTATGCATTAACTTAAATTAAGTACAATATTGACAAAATATTGTACTAAAGATTCTACATGGCAAAATATTGGATCTAAAGATTCTAAACAAATGGAAAATTTGTAGAAATACATGTATTATGTCTGTTATGTCTTCATTGTCTATTGTTTTCTCGAACTGCTACTTCTATATTAGAAGCGGATGTGCATGGATCCTTTGACTTGTGTTCTTGAAATATGAAATCAAGTTAAGGAGGCTATTTTCAGCCTAAGCAATTTGAATTCTACCGTATTCCATGCATTATTTTTTAAGAAAATTTGTTGTTATTGATACCCTCACCCAAGTAAGATACTTGGCTTGGTTTTGAAGTTAGATGTTGTTCAAGGTTGGAGGGACTGTTCACTACATTGATATGTATTAAAGAATGAAACCGCTTTGATGATATGATATATATCCTAATATAGAATGAACCGGTATATGGGGGATATATATCAAGAGGCAACATCTTGAAATTCTTTTGTTCTCATTATAAATTGATCATTGATGTCTATAATAATTTCAAGAAGTCAGGTACCGATCAAGACATTTCCCACTACATTGGCTGCCAAGGAATCTCAAAATTTTTCAAAACATGTTGCTATTACATCCTAGGTGAATGCCCAGCTCTATTGCATCCATTTTGAAATTTTTTTCATCTCATTATAAATTCATCATTCACGTCTATAATTATCTCAAGAAGTCAGGTACCGATTTAAGAGGCTGTAAATTCTATTAGTTATTTTCTAGGATCTTTGAGGTATTAGAATACTTCTGGAATCCCCATTTCACATCAAATATTTGCTGAGAGGAAAGTGTCTTTGTTGAGAGGAAAGTGGTTGTGATGGAGAGGGCCATTTGAATGATAAGTATGTTTTGCTTCAAGGCAGGTTGATAGATTAGAAGTTGTTGTAATTCATCCAAGATTGCAACTGGCCCAATATGTTTGGACCACCATGTTTGAATACATGTGTTCTTATCAAACATGTTTTTCCTTCTTTATAGTTATACACATTGGAGTCTTTTCTTCATGAGATAAATTTCTCCCATGCCATCGCATGTTCGTTGTATAATGTGATGTTAATTGGAAAGCCCTATTTGATATTGTGTAAAATTGTTAAGTTCAATAAACTTGTTATCTATTTTGAGTTGGACTATTCTCTATCTTTTGATAAATTGAAGTGTTCCATTTTGTTGTGGTATTAATTGCAGCCTTGCACTACCTCATTTTAATGTTACATTTTTTGTCTTCTTTTACCCTCTCACAACCACCTTCCTATTATTACACCTCCTTGGGACAATTGCTAGTTTAACTAATGGTTCTCTCATATGAATTTTATTAATGAAGTGTGAGTTTGAATGAATTTTGACTAAATCACATTACTTTTGTGAAGTATATAATGATTATTGGTGAAGCTTGAGCTATGGCACTTAAATACTTACCATGAAGTATATCTATTAACTTCTTAACTATTATGGATTACTAACTTATTAACTCTTTAACTATTACTTAACCACTAACTTAACTCACCAACCATAAATCCTTTAAAAATTGTACAACTAATCATTTATATACAAAATAACCTATCTTAATTAATAGATGTAAACTTGTATTGAATATTTTATAGGAAACAATATAACTATGCTTATTTTAACAATCATGTATTACAATACAAAATAGTTATTATTATTTTTTAAAAGCAAATATTAAGCAATTTTGTTTCTAATTTCACTTGTTTTTGAAAGTTTTACCAATATTAATTAATAATATTACTAAAATGAAAACACTAAACTTTCCATTCATTTATATTTTATTTTTTAAATATTTTTTATAATAAAAAAAATACTCTACCAATTCTTGTACATCTACATCAATGGTGTTTGATATTTAAAAAAAAAATTTATTTATTAAACATTGATAAAAACTCATGTTCATTTAGAATTTTTATTACAATAAAAAAATTCAATCTTTAAATTAAGTAAAAGTGAAGAATTTTCCATATATAAAAACTCATGTTCATTTAGAATTTTTTTACAATAATAAAAGATTGGAATTTTTTTACAATAATAAATGAAAGTCAATCTTTAAATTAAGTAAAAGTGAAGAATTTTCCATTTAAATATAGCAATATATATTTATTTAAATTTGGATTTATCAAATAACAAAAAATATCTATTTTTTAAATTGAATATAGTATTATATATTTATTTAAAATTTAGATTTATTAAATAATAAAAATATCTATTTTTTTAAATTGAAAATTTATATTTCAAAAAATTAAATATTTTATTATATTAAATAATTTTTAATTTATTTATAAAAAAATATTATAAATAGAAAAATGAACTTAGGATTAGTGCAACTTAAGATTATTAAAAAATCTCACTAAACTTAAATGGTTTATGTCTCTTTTCAACTAATTCAACCCTAAAAAAATTAAACTAACTCAACCCTAAAAAGATTAAATTACCCTACCCCTAAAAAGATTAAATTACCCCACCGCCACCGCGACCCCCACCCCCATCCCTTAATGAAATGACACCTTACAAAATGACACAAAATAAGCTAACAAAATTTAACAATAGATCTCATCCATTTAGTTGTATATAAGAAAATGAAAAAAGAAAAGCCAATATTTTCAACAACAATACGTGTTGAAACGCCACGAAGAGTAAAGACAAAAATAAAGCATCGAGAGCCCTAGAGGTAAATGAGAGACTTCTGACACCTACCGGGACTCAAAATTGCCAACAGACATGGACGCCGCGGCAGCGCCGATAGCCACAGCCATTAATGGTTCTCCTCTACCCACCGCCCCGCTTGACTCGCTTGCAATCTTCCCAACCGTCAACAAGGGACATTATTTTACGACTTCTATTAAATTCCTTCCAACGGTGGAATGAGATCCAGGGGGTTTTTGTATCATTCAGACAGTAGTACCTATGGCCATGGAGTTGGAGATGAGAAGCAACTGTTTGGGTTATGCAGTTCTGGTCTTCATTATGTTACACACAGCTGTTGCAGATAGTGGCACAGGTAGAGCCTAATCTCTTATTTGCATGAATTTGTTATTTTGCATGTATTTGTTGCACTGTGACATGCCGTGTTCGATTCCTGCAGGGCTCTGCAAAATAATGAATTGTGGGAAGGGTACCTGCAACGCATCTTCTTCAGTTCAATTGCTCAATATCATTCCAGTGTGCGAATGCGAGGCGGGATGGAAGCAGCCCTCTATTGGGTATTCGTTCTCATTTCTGCCCTGCGTTATACCCAACTGTAAGAACCTTAGTTAAATCGATTATAAACTATGGTTTTCGCGATGGCCGTTGGGGGTTTATTGAGTCGTGTGCTTTCTATTTATTTTGCAGGTACATTAACAGCTGACTGTGGTGGGAATTCCCCCTCCTCGGCTCCCTCGCTTGTTAATCTTTCTCCAATAAAATCTCCAACCGATCTTCTGAACCGTAAGTTCCTTCGCTCATTTCTCTTCAATTCCATTTAATTAATCCGTGCAGCTAAATCAAATCACTTTGCAGCATGTAAATTGGGGGTTTCTGTGTGCGGAAAGGGCTCCTGTGTTGCTGAATCCGAGTTCGGCTACAGCTGTAACTGCAATGAAGGCTATGAAAATCTTCTCAATATGACAGCAGGGCCCTGTCTCAAACCATGTAAGCTGAGCTGCTTCCCCTAGATTAGTCTTCAAGTTCAAAAGGTCCCCTGTTCGATCCCATTCCGATTTTTCCATATTTTTCGCAGGCTCGATCGGTGCAGACTGTTCACAGCTTGGGATCGGTGTTGGCGGGAATGGAAGCGGAACGACAACTCCTCAGGTTCAGACGGAGTCATCCAAAGGTACACATATGCATACACAGTGTCACTATTTTCTAAAATCTCTGCCGACCCAACTCCATTAATGTTTCAGTTTCTCAATATCTCTGCATCTTCATGAAACCTGGATTCTGTTGCTGTCTATATTTGCAGGTTTTATGAAAGATGCTTCGTACTTGATCACCGTGGCAATGAGATTGGCGATCCCTTGTATTTTATTCTTGTTGGAATAAGCAAAACTTGGTTGGGTTTAGGTAGTTATTATTGTTTACTGAACTAAACTCGATATCTGTCAGAGCTCGCATTTGCAGGCTTAGATTTTGGTTTACACATACCTCATTTGCAGGCTTAGATTTTCTACATTAATTACACATACCTCATCTGTTTCCAATTTCTACATTAATTACACTCTGCATCGCTTTAATGTAAAAATTTCAAATTATATGGGCACTGCCACAGCTTTTTGGTTTATGCAGAAATATAGACAGCTTGAATGCCACTTTGCTCGGAGAGTATGCAGATTATTAATGAGGTGTTAACTGGTTTGAGATGAAATATATTTTGTTCTCATCCTACTTCCAACCGTTCACACGTTCACATTGTATTTGTATTTCATTCCATTTAGGCGAAAATTATCTAACTTGCATCTCAAATAGCACAGCAGCTCTGCCGTAAAATTACCGCATTAAATATGGATATTGATAACCATTCCACATACTGGATCTTGATAGTCATTTCATTTGTACAGGAGATGGTGAGGCCATGTATTTTCAACCATGGAATAAGAAAAGTTAAGAATTTTGGGGTGGATGATCATCTATCGTTTATGAAAGAAAAGTTAAGTTAAGAATTTTGGGGTGGATGATCATCTATGTTTTTTCATCTCCTTGGGGTGGATGATCATCTATGTTTTATGCTTTTTCGTTTATGAAAGAGGAATAAGAAAAGTTAAGAATTTTGGGGTGGATGATCATCTATGCTTTTTCATCTATGAACGCTTTTTCGTTTATGAAAGAGGAATAAGAAAAGTTAAGAATTTTGGGGTGGATGATCATCTATGCTTTTTCATCTATGAAAGAGAATGAGACAATTGTACCATCTATTGTACCATCTATGCTTTTTCATTTATGGAAGAGAATGAGATAAGTGTACCATCTATGCTTTTTATTTATGGAAGAGAATGAGATAAGTGTATTGTCCAGATTGATTATATGGGCGTCGTCCATAATTCATAATTATTGATTTAAAAAAATTAATAAATAGCTTAGCTAACATCTGATAAGTACAATTGTACCATCTATGCTTTTTCATTTATGGAAGAGAATGAGATAAGTGTACCATCTATGCTTTTCATTTATGGAAGAGAATGAGACAAGTTTTTTGTCCAGATTGATTATATGGGCGTAGTCCATAATTCATAATTAACGATTTAAAAAAATTAATAAATAGCTTAGCTAACATCTGATAAGTACACTTAATGATAGTTGGAAAAATTGAAGTTCAAATTCAACCATTAATTAGATACAACTATAAACTTAACTCCAAAATTCATAATTAACAATTAAAAAAATTAATAAATAGCTTAGTTAACATATGATAAGTACACTTTGTGATAGTTGGAAAAATTGAAGTTCAACTTTAACTATTTATTAGATACAAGTATAAACTTAACTCTATTAACGATAGAACTATTACCTTGATTTCAACTCCAATCATGACTTTTACTTGAAATTTAATTTCTGATATATATTAACTTTAAAAATTAAATATTAAATATTTCAACTCTAATCATTGTTATATTGGATAACTATTACCTTAACTTTTAGATACAACTATTAACTCCAATGATTTTACAAGTAATTAACACATCTTTTAAGAAAAAAACATTATCAATGTTGTTGCTAGTTTTAAAAAGAACTATATAAATATATATTGAGAAATATAGAAATTAATTGAATTATTTCATTTTTAATTCAATCCACAAATAAAAATTTTAAAAATCTCTAAATATTAAAAATGAAATTAAATATATATAAACAAGTATATTATTTTTTAAATAAAAAAATATAATTTCATTGATAAAGAAGGGATGTCAAAATGTTACAAATACATTTAACACTTTGCAAAAAAACATATGTGCACGGATGCTACCCTACAAGCAACAACCTTATGTCATAGTGTACTCAAATTAAGTTTGTGATTTTAAGTAAATACAAGCAACAACCTTATGTCATAGTGTACTCAAATTAAGTTTGTGATTTTAAGTAAATAAAAGGATGAATGCCTACCTTGTGATGTGGTGGAATTGTTACATGTAGACTATATGGATCACTACATTCTACTTTATGGTGGATAAACTTGTCATGCTACCCTACAAGCAACAACCTTATGTCATAGTGTACTCAAATTAGGTTTGTGATTTTAAGTAAATAAAAGGATGGATTCTTACTTTGTTATGTTATCTGGTGGAATTGTTACATGTGGACTATATGCCTCACTACATTCTACTTTAAGGGGATAAATTTGTATGTTAACATTTTATTGTTAAAGTTTTACAAAGGTATACATATCTTATTGTATGTTATTAACAATATCATTTTGACAAATGGGTTTTCATTTTATGATGGAGAGACGAAAATAAATTCATAAACAAATGGTTCATGCACATAAATGCAACTTATAATTTTTTGTGAGAGGACAATGTTTTCACTTTATGAAGGGGAGAACAAAAATATCTCCATGACCAAATGGTCAATACACATATAGGCAACTTATAAATTGTTGTCAAAAGACCATGGTTAACCAGGTGTGATGGCAATACCTCATCATTGTGTTCTTATTTATCCTTCAACCTTTCCATTTTCCATTATTACTTTGTGTATGCAAGGATTCCTTTATGGTGTCATTATTCACATCATCTTTAGAGGACTTCTCTGTTAAACTAGTAGCAACAAGGAAGGTCTTTCTGCATGCATGTGTTCTTGCATGCAAAAGACTTAAATTAGGAAACCAATTGTATTTAATTTACTTTTCCTAAGTTTACTTTGGAAAATAAATTAAAGTGATCTAATTTAACTTTAGTGAACCACTAGTTAAAGTGAAAGTGAAATTAGGGTTTTTGCTTTACCACTAGTTAAAGTAAAAGTGAAATTAGGGTTTTCGCTTGACCTAAAGTTATAAAAGAGAGATTAATTGGTGGAGAGAACACACACACTTGTATTCCGACAGAGACAGGATACAGACATGGAGATAAAGTCAGACAGAGGATTTAGCTAAGAAAAAAGAGGAGCGAGCAACCGGATCATCGAGCTTCGTACAGCTGGGCTGTACACTCACACATGAGGGTGTTGAGGTTTAGCTGGTATTTGCCCAGTGATTCTATTGGGTACTGCATTCGCTAGGTTTAGGTGAATTTGTAGTGATTGTAAAAGTTCTATATTTTCTCATAATAAAATCTATATCTGACTGTTGCACCGGTTTTCCCATCTTGGATTTTTTCCGGGGTTTCCATACCCAAAATAATAGTGTCAATATTGTGATGTGATGTTGTGATTTATTTCTTAGTTTTATATTCTGCTGCATACTTTAAAAGATATTCATGTGTGGTTATCAGTTGATATTTTACATGCACTGTTTAGCCCTAGTTGAATATTAAAGGAAAATTTACACGGTATCAGAGCTCTGGTGAGCTAAAGTTGAGAGAGTTGCAGTAGTAGTGATAGATTAGGGGTAGATCTATAGGAAGAGACAAACCTAGACTAAAAGTAGCATATGTGCTTACAAACTATTAGAAAGAATTGGTGCTCTCTAAATATTACAAAGCATCGGTGCCACACCGAAAGAAAAACACACCATTAAAGTTGACTGCAACGTTAATGCTTGCTATATTTTTAAAAATTACCAGTGCGGTTAATATCACATAGCACAACGGGTCATGATAATATAAAAAATTGTTAAGTATGGTTGACAATGATGTCAAAGGAGTTCATTAATGACAAAGGAAATAACATGACATGTATGATGATGTGACGTGTGTGATGAGGTTGCAAAGTAATATGATTATGTTCTAGTGCTCTCATGAAGTCATTTTTACAATTTGACACCATTATGTAAAAGTATGGCAACTTGTTGAAACTCTAAAAATTGATTAAGTATAGGAAAATCAGAGTTCATTAATGACAAAGGAACAACAAAAGAGGTGATGGCATGGCATGTTGCATGTGTGATGAGGTTGAAAATTCATATGATGGTGTTCTAGTCCTCTCATGAAGTCATTGTTACAATTTGACACCATTCTATAAAAGTATGGCAACTTGCTGAAACTCTGAAAATTTGACACCATTCTATAAAAGTATGGCAACTTGCTTAAACTCTGAAAATTTGACTAAGTATAAATTATTCTTAATCTGCCTAAGGTGCCTCTGTAAAATACACGTCATCTTCTGTATTTAATGAATTAAATTATTCTGAGGATATAGACATCTATATTGTTGTCTTTTTCATCTAACCATATGATTGGTTTGTCAAGATAGTCTCTCAAGATGAAGTTATTAATCTGCCAAAAGTGTTTTATGGCATGATTTGCACTATTTAAGTTCTGATAAATATGCCTAAGTGGCCTCAGTAAAATGCCCACCATATTTTGCAGCATACCGATAAAAATTATATGAGACCATAAAGTTTTATCTTGTTGATGTATGCATCTAACCATGGCCTTAGTTCCCCTAAAAAGTGCTTGAAGAAAGAGTTACAGGACTGCCAAAATGAGGTTTTAGACTATTTTGGGAAATTTGTTGAAAATTGACCAAGTATTGAAAAATCATTCTAAGTTTCCCTAGTAAAATGCCCACCATATTTTGTAGGAAGCTGATAAAATATTTTGAGACCTTCAAGATGTAGCTTGTTGATGTGTGCGTCTGAACATAGTATTATTTCTCCTAAAAGGTGCTTGAAGATAAAGTTATAGGTCTTCCAAAATAGGGTTTCAAGTTGTTTTGCACCAGTTCATGAAAATGCATGTTTCCATAATGAAGAGATGCATTAATGAAAATGTTTTAATGAAGGGACACAATGATGAAAAGAAAAAAATGGTTCAAAGACATGATGAAAGAAGTATTTAAACAAAAGTTTAAAGTGGACGAAAAATGTCTCAACAATCCATATCAATGTAACAACAAGAGAAGACATAGACCAATGAAGTAAAGAATAATCAGTAACAGAATTGAAGAAAAAAATCAAATTAGGGAGGTAGGGTGGTGCTAGGGCATGATGCAATCCATCAAGGGTGCTATAGCCTCCTTCCAGTAGTGGCTGGAAAATAGGGTGTTGTAGCATCCTTGTCTATTGGAGCGGGCATAAACCAGGGTGTTGTAGCATCCTTCAGTTGTAGCTGAAAAACTTGGATATTGTCGTTTCCAGCAAGTTGTAGCTTGCAAAAATATTTGTAAACATAATTTTGCAGTTATAGAAAGTGTTTGTGGTATTCCCAATTGGGCTTCCACGATAAATGTTGCATTTTGTCTATCTTGTTGATTCTGTGTTTTAATGAATAAGTTAAAAGTAGTTTTAAATTGTTAAGAGCTATCAATACTGATTCACCCCCCCTCTCAATATTGTCCAATATTCCAACAAAAGGCCCAAGGCATGCAAAGAGTATAATGTTTATATGGGACTATATTGTTTTAGGTGCCTCACTGCCACAATTAACGAAGCACACTAATATTGCATGTATAACATGCACCGATGCTATCATAACAATGAAAAACACCACTGATTATTTTCTGTTTGGTGAGCCGTGACTAGTGACATTGCATTAGAATAATATAAGTATATTAGTTTTATTTTACTTAATTACATTATTCATAAAAAATTAAGATATTTTTTTTTATAGTAGTATTCATTTCAATTTTTATTAATGTGTTTGTATATGATGTTTGGATTAATTTATTCTATCATAAATTTTCACATCTATTATAATATTTAATCATTTATATATTTAATTGGTGATTTAACATTTCATGACATTGGAGAATACAATAGAATAAAAAACTTCATTTTGTTATATATCAATAAATGGCCCTTTGTTAGACAAAATGGGACAACATAGAGTTCACAATTATCAAAATATCAGCATGTACATAATTGTTACACTTATTGGTAACCCATCTTCTTTCAATTGAGACACTATGTTAAGTACATTATACATTAAAATGTTTGATTTTAATAGACAATTATTTCAAAATATACACCAACTTGCATTAACATCCAAAATATATGGATCATCATTCTTTGCTAGAACTGTTGTCAGTGCTCAAGCCATTCTCATGACTTAGGTTATTTGGATGAATGTTTTGATTTTCCTTGATTGTTTTCATTTTCTTTAGCTTCCATCTACAAATATAAAAATAAATTGTAATGAGTGTATGATCTACATTGTTGGGAATAATGAAAATTAAAATAGATAATATACATCAATGTAAATTGAAAAGCGATGTACCATAGAAAAATTTGAATCATGAATGATACACATTCTTTCAAAACCAAAATATAATGCCTTCTTTCAACAAGTCTTCTATTGGCTCCACTCCATACTTTATTTCCTGTGAGTTTTATATCAGCTTGTTTTTTCTTATGATAACATTCCCTTCTATTGTTGTCAGTCCCTGCATAACATTCAACATATGTGAATTAGATTGTTTGAAACTTATTACTGAATATTCTTAAGTACAATATTACTCAAAATTCAAAAAAAATCATATTGATTTCTTTTTTATTTACTAGATTCATCCATTTTCAACTTTTCCATCAATGTTTTACGCTCTTCTGCACTTAGATTACAAATAATATTATCTAGCTTCATCATTTTATGGCTTTGCATGTGATATATTAATCAACACGTATTAGTTAAATTTACAAATAATTCAAACATATTAATTTAATATAGAAATTACAAAGAACTTTCCTTCTTCACGACTTTGGATATACTCACATCATGTTGATTAGAACTATTTTTCATTGAACTCTTATCATGCATTTCCTATCAATAAAAAACCTAGAACATTAAATAAAGAAGCTATTAAATATATTATACAAAAGTACATATCTTCAAAAAAAAAAAAAATTGTCATTTTAGTGTGTTTCAACATACGAACTGCACCGTACTTCTCATATATGACCACACCAGTGTACTGTAATTGAATGCACCATAAGCCACAACAAAAATAAAAATCGCCATATACGCATTTGTTAGTGTGATTTCTTTATTATAAATCATCGACAATCGGTGACAATCAAGACGATGCACTTTCACTACTAACACACCGATGCTTTAGAACAAATTGAACACAATGAAAATCGTGTAAGCTTTTTTAAATTTAAAAAACAAACCAAACATTATCAATCTGATATTACTATAAACACACCAGTGCTTTCAGACAAATCGAATGCATCGAAAACTGTGTAAGTGTTTTCTTAAAAGAATTAAAACAAACTAACATGGTCGATAGGGTTTCAAATTCGATCCAAGAAGTGGGTCCCATCACAACCAACGACTTATGTATAAAAATACAAACCCATTAAATCTAAAATCCCTAAAAATAAAAATCTCATTGGTGAAGCAATTGAGGGATTTAAAAACTATAATGTAAAATTTTGCATCCACATAAAATGCAAGGAAGCAACAAGAAAATCTAAATAAGAAAATAATAATAATAATAATTTACATACTTGGAATCTCCACTATGCAGGGATTTGTTTGATTCAACATACCTTACAAATTTCAATCTTCGGAATAATCTGGTTTCTCCAAACTCATCTCTGATAACTCTCTCACAACACTCTCCCCTAGAAATTTCGGCACATTATTGAAATAATTATTAGTTTTTTTTAATACCTTGTAGAATTAGTTTTTAAAATTGAAATTCCCGCTCATTTTTTAGTTGGGGAAATAATTCATCAATTTTTAATTTTTGTTTTTCCTGACCTCGGTGCGCTCTTTAAATAGACAAATTGATGCATCCTAACTTGAAACGCACCATCCATAAATATTTTTAAAAATTTCATAGCACCAGTGCACCAACCAGATATGAATGCCCCAATGTTGTTTGATTTTCACAATGCACTGTATTGACAACCAAAGAAAACAAAACAACATACCACGGTGAATTAAAAAACTTTGATTGCAGCGGTGCATTTGTATATAGTAATCACAATGTTGTCAACAATATTGAAAACATCATAGATAACTATCCACTATCAAATATAGCAGATAGTTTCTTTTATGAGATTTTTTGTCGATGTTCCACCTCAGTGCGTTTGTGGTTTGTTATTGTGGAGCACCGTGTAAATTAAAAAGCGCTATTGTAATATTGTATTCCTTATTCAAGAAGCTCCAAGTAGATATTTCATATTTAGAAAGCTCAAATTTGGAGATAATGATTGATAATGAGTGACGGGTGGAATCATGGGCTATGGCAGTTGTTATGTGTAAAATAAATGGGACATTATTCTAACTCCCAATGATAAGAAACTCATTGATAACAACCACCATGTTTAATGATAGGTATCATTTCTATGATATACAATTTCATTGGTTGGGTTTTTGAATCAAAAGGCACCACTTATAGAACTCAGGTATGTACAAATATTCCTTGCTCTAGACAATGGCATAGTACGGTTTGGGGATTAGGGTGTCTACAGTTTAGGATTTGTACACAAAATATATTAGTTTTAATTTTAACATTGTTAAAATTCAATTGTTAATGTATTCAATTGCAAACCCAACTTCAAACACTTGACTTGTTATTTCATGCCTTGGACAATGGAAAAAGAATAATGGATTCTTTTTTTAAAATTAAATTAAGTATAATTACTAAATTTATTTGGAAAATTTTAAAATTTTTAATAATATTAATTACTTTGTATCGATCAATTATGTAAAAATTATGACGGACATTTTTCGTTGAATGTATTTTTGTGATAATTTGATATTTCATCATAGGGGTTGAATAGTATTACACACACACACGAGCTTTGTTGTTTCATAAATATACTTTATCAACTATGAGGAAATACTTTGAGTTAAACTTTGATATTTCAACATAAACCCAAATACATTTATTCTTGAAGTTAAGTTTGTGATAGTGTCTCTAGGCATAACACAATATTAGTGACAATATTTAGGCATGGTATCATGGTTCTCAAAAATCACTCCAAAGAAGGATATGCCACATAGTTTCATCCATCATTTCCTTTATATGGCTTGGATCCTTCTCTTCCTCAGAGATATTGAAGGTTGTTGAGGGGATTTGTAACCATTTTGTTGTTGATGCTATGGGTGCCTCTCTTTTCTCTCATTAATCGACAAACATGATGTTTGGGCCTACTTCAAAAATTTAGAACTAGAGAGAGTGGGTCAAGAAGATAGTAGAAGGATTCCAACTCATGGTGCATGGAACCCACCCTAGAACTTGAACAACTAATAGAAATGAACCACTTCCATATTAACAGTTTGGACATGAATAATAATATTAAAATTCACTATGCCCATATCAACATTTTTGACATGAACAATAATATGCAAATGAAAGTTTGTAGAAATCAAAGAACCATCATATTAAGAAAAACTTGCAACGTTAAGTTAATTTGTTGAATAGTACTGCATACTCCCTTTTTTCTAGTGATATTATTTAGTCACGATTTGTGTCCCTAGTGGCCCTCAACCACCTATGTTGACCATTATAAGTAATGATAGTTCAAACTAATCCCTTGAAAACATCCAAGAGTCCTTTCATGCCATGTGAAATAAAATGTACGAGAATTTCAAAGAATGGGGACAATTCAATTAATAGTTTGTAACACCCTGGTTTTGACCCCGTTTGACCCCGTTTGCATTAAATGTATATGATGTAAATACTGTAATTCATCGTGGTGTGGAGCTAAAGGAAAAGGCCCCACCATTGATTTAGTGTTTTATGTTTCGACGATTAAAATCGATGCCGATGGTATTTTGTGCTAGTCGACACATTATAATTTTGGACATCATGTAAATATGCAATTTAATTAAAAACCCACAACCAGCTATGTCAATGCAACAAATAATGAGATGGGGGCATGATTTACTAAGGATAAGGGGGGGGTGATGTTTAACCTTGAGCCATTGGGGAAAATCCATGTGTCAAAAGGAAAACCCATCAAAACTGTCAACTACCCATTTCTTGTCTTTTTCCCCAATCATTTATTTCTGCCAGAATTTGGTTGAGGTAGTTATGCATGGGAATGGGAAGAGTATGGGCAAAAATTCGAATTGGGCAGAGCACCCATTTTTGAAAAACATGTTTTGACTTCAAGGGAAATAAAACACCCAAAAACGTATGCCTATTCCCCCATGCATTCATGTTTTCATCTTCCCTCATGTTTTGGGGGAGTTGCTAGACGTTTTTTATCATCCATCCTTCATTCACGTGGATCTCTCAAGCAGCTGAACCTTCCTGGGTTTTTATCCTTCACGTTTTCAGTTGTTTCCTCATTGTGCATGCCTAGGAAATCCGTTTCGGTGCTGTGGAGTGAATGGCCAACAAATAATTGCGATTTTGTGTTTTGTAGCAGTCGATTTGGCTCATGCAATGCCCATAATTGTTGTTGAATTTGAATTGCTCATTCTGGGTTGTTTTCCCCATTTTACTAAACTATTTTTTGTTGCAAAATGTTTTTCCTCCACCCATAATTTCGTATCTTGCTGTGTGTGCATATTTTTCCTTGGTATGAACTAGTTTGGAGTGGAATTGGGTCTGAACTAGCTTGGTAAACCTAGTTTAGGAAGGAACCTCACAAATAGATCTAGAGGGGTTGGTTTTCTTCTTTGCACACCCTAAAAAACACTGGAATGGAAGGCATAGCCTGAGAGACTGTGTAGCAAAGAAGGGGATGCTTCCTTGTGTTGGGTGTGTAGATGTTTTAGGAGCCAAGCCCAATCTAGTGCAGGTGTCCATAGCTCGGTGGTTGAGCTTGTTAGCTTAGCAGTTCAAGCTTTCCAGCTCCTTTGCAGCCTGATAAACCTGACTATGTTTCCTTGGTTGAGTTTTGTTGTATCCTTGGCTATGTGTGATCCTGCTAGTGGTCCTTATTCCTTGTGGGAATCATGCCCAACTCGAGGGTGGCAGTGCTACCGAGAGATTGATGAGCGCACTGGCCTATGGTTGGGTGGAACGTTGTAACGACATAGCTGGTTGCAGGACACAATTCTTTCAAGATAAGTATTCTTGTCTATGTTAATCTCTGCATTTGTATTTTCTTAATGAAATATGATGAACATGCCTAATGTGTTGAATTGATGAATTGCTTTCGTTGTATAATTGAAATTGTATGCATGTATTTTTTCTTTCAATGCATTTTTAAATTACATTATGGGGCTTAGATTGCCTGGATTGGTGATGGCTTGAATGGCCAAATCTGTCCAATACTTATGTTAATAGGTTGAATTTCTGATAGAAATATTCCTTCCGCAACTCTGCGGAATGAGGGATGCAGAAACATCCTTCTATAAATTCTATTCCCTACAGATCTCCTTCCGCAACTCTCCTTTCTGTAACTTGCGGGATGTGGGATGCGGCTTCACAATATCTATTTCCATAACTAATTATATCTGCAATGGTCTATTTTGCATGCGGGATGCGAAATGTGGGATGCGGTATCTCAATTTCCATATTTCCTCGATTCCGCAAACTCAAGCTTTGCACACCATTGATTATTGCAGGTTGATTCTCAGTCGTTGATCTGTTTCCAGATGCAGAACAGATTGTGACCGCTGATTTCCATCGCGATCTTTCTTCGATGTTCGATATCCTCCGAGATCTTTCTTCCTAGATCGTCGAATTGATCACTGACATGATCAATTTCTCTGCTATTGGGAATTTAGAGAATTTATACATAGACTTGAATGAAGCACTATGGTCACGTTCCGTTGTTGGATGAAGAAAGGGATTTGATCTACATTTGTGGATTGTTCTGTTGTTTGAACATGGCGGGAAAATTGAAATGTTCTCATCAAAGGAATGGAGGTAAAAGGTGTTAAGAATGGACGGCTCAGGTTAAAGAGGCTATATCAACGACGCTGGAGCATTTCACAGATTGGAGATGCAAGGACAAAATAAGTTTTGAAATTTGTGGAATTGGTTAGTTGGTGGAAAATTTGGATGGACAAGATGAGAGCGAAGATAGATATACAATCAGAAACAATTCCGCAGATTGGACTAGCGCAGAGAAATTCCAAATTGAAATCCACAGAAAATGGTAGGGGCCACGTTGATTAACGGTTCCGATAGTGGTTAGGTTTTGATCAACGGATAAGGTGCATTCCACAAATGGAAGTTGCTCGATCAATCAGGTTTGAAAATATTAGCGGAATGTTAAAGATTTTCACAATTTGATGGTTCTGATGGAGGTATGTTGCAGATCAAGGGTTGATATTGATTCTGTAGAATCAAGTCGTGCAAGGTGATAATGTTAAGTCTCGGTGATCTTGCATATGAACGGCTTAGATTTCAAAGAAGAACAAATCTATGGCATAGATTACCGGAGATATGCAATGGTTATGAAACATAAAAAATATAAAAAGAACCTATGTGGAGTTCGAAGGTTTGTTTTTTCTGAGCATTGGAATTGACGTTAACCCTGACTGTGCACAAAGTGCCAACATGGACGAGTCGGAACACTGTGCAAATTGACAAGGTAGGCATCCTGAAACTTTCCAATTACTTCTAAAACTGAATGAAATGGAAGTAGTAGAAGTGGTAGATAGTGAAGAATTAGGGGTTTCATGTCAGAAGGATGAGAAAAGCTTCGTGTAGATTTTTCACAAGTTTTCAACCATCGGTTTCAAAGTAAAATTTATCTATGTTTATGACATTCTCAAAAATAAAAGTGTTGGAAATAAACATGAAATTTCCAGACTATAAAAAACTGTTGTAACTACAATTTTTCACTGACAGAAAATAAATATCAGTACACCATTCAACACACAGAACACAAATATTTTCGGCCAATGGCCCTAGAAAAACCCAAAAGGGAAAAACTAGTTAGAGAGAGAGAGAGTTTTTATTATTATCTTCAAGAGAAATCAGACATTCATTTACAGTCAAAATCCAACTTATCTCAACCAGCAAACTGTCTCATTTTCTATGGATATGCTGCCTCGATTTTTGTGCAATTCTTTTCTCGAAAAACATGCCAAAAACCAGCAACAACTCAGCTTCGATTTCTGTGCAGACTTAGCAATGTTATGCCCTCAATTTTTGTGTCAAACTCAGAAGAAAACTATAGAGTACGAACATCATTAAATCTTGTCGTACATCACGAAACTCGTTCCTGAAAAGTACATAATGCTCCCTTAAAATTTGTGCATGTCCCTGCCTTGAACTCCGTGCCCAAATAGTCTTCAAAAACCATGCAGAAACCGTACTGTATGATATGCAATAAATGCACTTTACATTTCCTTGAAATTTGTTCCTGCAATAAATGAGGTTGTACCTTCCTCAATTTATGTGCACAATAAATGTTGTCCGTACATTGTCTTGATTTGTGTGCCTGCAATAAATGAGGTTGTACTTGTAACACCCCGA